>PDNB01000240.1:0-40251 GCA_002573585.1 Helicocarpus griseus UAMH5409
GGCATAATCTCTATAAGCCCCGCCCCGGTTTTTTTTTTTTTTTTTTTTTTTTAATATTCTCCTTGTTCTCTTTCTTTTTGCGAACTTCCTTGGGGACAGATGCTGATAATCATAGGTTCGATGTTCTCATTCTGCTTGTACATCACGTTGTCATCAATCCTGTGCACCATGCATTGAGAGATGCGCTTGGTACTGTGAGCACCGGGGAGATTACGAGATGCCCTGCGCTGCACCTTGCAGTCGTCTGCCATGCAACAAACGCTGCTTTAAGATCCTTTCCTGTGGACATCAGTGTCCTGGAATCTGTGGCGAAACGTGTGCCGAAGGTTACTGCCAGCAATGTTCCGATAAGCTCGATGCGCGCGTGGATTTCCTTGAAATGAAATCTTATGGAGAGATAGACCTTGACGAGGAGCCAATTGTTGTTCTTGGTTGTGGCCACTTTTTTACCACCGAATCTCTCGATGGACTTATGGGTATGACGGAAGTCTACGAAGTTGACGAGCATGGCGAGTTTACAGGACTCAAGGATGTCTCCGGCTCTTTGGCTGAAGCAGTGCCTTGTTGCCCCGATTGCAAGTGCCCGGTCCGGCAATTCGCTACGCAGAGATATAACAGAGTCGTCAATAGGGCTGTCATAGATGAGATGTCTAAGAGGTTTCTCTCGACTGGAAGGGATAACCTTCGGGAATTAGAGCAGCAGATTACAAACCTAGAACAGAGTTTTGATAAATCGCGAGATGAGATTATTCAAACCATTCGTCAGGCCTATCAGGGTTTAAACCTTCCCCAGGCAAATTCAACGAAAATCGCAAAGGTTTTGAAGGAACGGCATGCGGAATACACGAAGCTCGAGCGTGCCATTAAATATTTCTGCGACAATGTTGCTGATAAGCATCAACCAGCACAGAAACTTCATGAAGCTACAGTTTACGCAACAAGAAAAGCGGTTGCCGCTAGTGAAGCCCTCGATGTGCTGTTAGCAAATACGTCTATTGTTGACACCGTTCCAGCTCTTGCCCGCGATCACCAAATCACAAGGGGTGGCAGAATGATTCAGATCAAAGCAGAGTATTTTATGATTAACGACAAGTTTCTCGTCTTCCAAGCGTTAAAATCAGTATCTGCCCAGAAACCTATGAAGTTACCTGGTGGAGCTCCTGATCTACTCGCGATACCATTCTTCAAACGATCTGAAAGCTTTATTGACGAATGTAACAGCGAGAACCTCCCGAGGCTTGCTGTTGAAGTAATTCTTCTCTATGCTAGCATCGCACGCTCATTTGAGTCCTTCTGCCGTTCTACCAAAACCGGCCTTGGCAAAGCTGCCACCCATACGGAGATGGCTAAGCAGCTCCTCGAGAGCGCCCAGGAGGTATGTGAGAAGCCGTTTCAGAACGCGAAAAGCCTGCGTACTGCGGTAGAGGAGTCGATACGCCTTATGAAGAAAGAGTGGTACGAAGAAGTTACGCCGGAGGAAATAAGAGCTATCAAGGCTGCGATGGTCAGTGGTTCAGGGGGCATTGCGACCCATTCGGGCCATTGGTATAACTGCGTGAATGGTCATCCGGTAAGTTTGTGCCATGCAGTTGTATATTGTCAACGGTTACTAACACTTTGAGATTAGTTTGCAATTGGGGAATGTGGAATGCCTATGCAGCTGGCTCGCTGCCCTGAGTGCGGTGCATCTGTTGGTGGTCAAAATCACAGAGCGGTTGAAGGAGTGACCCGTGCAATCGGCATGGAAGACTAGGCCGTAAATGGCCGAACTGAAGAAGTGTGATCGGGACTCGGACACAAAGAAGGTTACGCCCATTCAATTTTAAAAGCGACAGCGACGAAGGGAGACTGCCTGGAGAAATATTTGAGGGTTTGCTTGGTGACATTGAGCGGTCAATTCCAAGTTAGATTTAGCTGGAGGTAGCTGGTAATTCTGTCGATTGGAATTGACTCTCAATTGCGAAGGTAGATTAAATTTGCATCTGTTCGAATAGAAGTAATGAGGTTCTCTTCTGCCTGTTCACAGTCAAATGATTCCAAAGCCCTTTTAAGTAGTATGTACTGATTTCTCCTGCAAATTCAATGCTCCAACTATCAATACATGTACCATATATTCTTGATGAATTATTGACCCCATTGACCCCATGGAAATTATTTATTTCCATTTCTAAGAAAAAGCAGCCCCTCTTTAACTAGTGTTTTGACACCTTCTCCAATGTAACCATACGTAGTCAGCTATAAGTTAACTATCGGATCCAAGCGAAACCCTGAATCCGACAGACATATCACGAACTTCCGTCCTCCACTCATATATCAATTCGCGATATTCAACATCTGTCTGGTACACTACATCCTACACATTTTCTACGAAATAACAAAGTATCCATATCAAAAATGCCGTCTCCAATATCCGCCGCCGAACTCCAAACTCTTTCCTCAAAAGCCATCGCCGCAAAGGAAGCAGCTCACTGTCCGTAGTTTACCCCGCCTCAATTGTTTTTCCCAAAATGAAGACTCTTCTCCCAAATTCACAGCGCCCACTAATTGCTCTATATTTTACTATATAGGCCCCTATTCGAAGTTCCGCGTGGGCGCCTGTCTGCTTACCGAGGAGGGAGAGTTCATCATCGGCGCCAACGTTGAGAATGTCAGCTATCCCGTCGGCATGTGTGCAGAGAGAACTGCTTTTGGGACGGCGGTGGTAAGTCTCAGCTCGTCTTCAATGTCTTTTGCTTTTGCTTTCTGGGTGTTTTCTTTTGGTCTAAGAAAGCCTCTTCATGAGGTTTGCCCGCAGAAAGGAGGGTGGCAAGGCCTTCTTTGCCTGCTTCCCTGGCAGATATGATAGATACTTCTTTTGTTTTCTAGACTTATTGTTTTGAAAACTGAACCTGCAAAGGGTTGAGTAGACAATTATATACACTGGTTTTGCTTGTTCAACTATTATTCTATTTCCATTCCCGCTATCTCAGATACCGCTATAACTTCCTCGTGCTTTTCTACTCCCAGAATCCGTCCTTTATACGTCCCGAAGCCACCCGCTCTAAGCGTGCATATATATATACTGACAACATCTGAACAGATAGCCGGCCACAGGAGATTCAAGGCCATTGCTGTTGCGTCGGATATCTCCCCTGGCGTATCACCCTGCGGGATGTGCAGACAATTGTCAGTACAGTTGAAAACCGCTGTTTGGACATTACTCTATTTTTAATTGACACTCCCCCCAATCCCTCCACCCCACCTGACAAAGGCTAACCTTGTCTTCTCTACTGGGAGAAAAGCATGAGAGAGTTTTGCACCCTTTCCTTCCCGATTTACATGTACGATAAGGACGGCAATTACGTTGTGAAGACCATGGGGGAGGTATGTATTCCTTTATTCCCATCACATATGTTGCTTTAATGATGGAGTTGATGTTTGAAATGATTTTTGTTTGAAGAAGCTAACTTGTACACTCTTCAGCTGCTTCCGGATTCCTTTGGCCCCGGAGACCTTCCTCTTAAATAGCGAGCTTATGAACGCACTACAGAGGTACGTGACGCCTTGAAATCAAATTTTCCGTATGGTCATTAATGAGCGCATAAAGGGGTGGACTATCACTTCAGTAAAGGCTGGTGTATTAGTGGTAACGGCCGATTCGTGGATTATGTTACAATGGAAACTGACGAGCGCGCCTAAAAGGAAAGAAGAGATTAAGAGCAGGGATGGTGACATGAAGTGGTTACAGTTCGATATTCTTAGAGGCGGGAGCTTCGTTGTGGCAGTACACGGAATAATGTTGGATTATTACATTCTACGTAGGAATCCGTACGCAATTGATGACCCCTATTCAGACTTTCTCCTAAAAATTTCATTAACAGAGAAAATTGTCGAACGAAGCATGACAACGGGGGTATAGAGAAGCAGGTATATGCAACAGAACAAGAATAAACGCTCTCGACATCACACCACCGCCACGGGGACCTGCATCTCCCTGGTCTCCCCCTCCCCTTTACCCTCTCCAGACATTCTTCTCTCCTCCGCCTCAAAAATTGTTCCATCTAATGTTGTATTCTCCGCCTCCTCGACCTTCTCCTCAAATTTCCCACTCCCATCATCCCCCGGCACACTCCACATCATACACATAACCCAGTACGCCACCCCACCGACCAAAAAGCTCAACGCCCACCCTAAGTTAAACATCTTCGTAGCCGCGCTAGAAACCTTGTGTCCAAAGCTACCCACAAAGCCTACCAGCGGTAGCAGAAAGCCAACGACAAACGCGGCAAAGGCGCGCATATTAATGCCCCGCGTGTAAAAGTAGCGGCTTGTGGGGTTACCAATGAAGAGGTGCGGGATGTGAATGTTGCCTCGGCGGATTATAAAATAGTCGACTATCATTATGGAGGCGACGGGGCCTTGGAAAATGCTGTAGCCGCCTAGAAAACTTAGGAAGCCGTTGGCGGTGGAGACGATGCGCCTAGTTGGTTGAAAAGGGTTAGAACAGATAGATTCTATCTCAGTACTTTTTTATCTTTCTCGCCTCCACTTTATCTACACAAAATTACTTTATTAGAATGGATTTGAATGACGTACCAAGGGACGATAGCGAAGGCAAGTATGAGCCAGATAAATTGGCCTCGAATGATATTAACGTATTTTGGCGCTAGACAAGTAATGTCTGCGGCGAAGGGAATGACATTTGTAGCAATGGAAGTGCATAAGCACGAGAACGCGAATGAAGCAGATGCGAAAAATACACCTGCTCGTGCTTTGGATGTATACGTGTGATCCAGAATGCCGTTTAACATATCATAAGGGTTCCAGTACGCTTCGCCATACATGTTTTTGAGAGCTGCCTTTATATATCGTCTGTCAGTTGACAATTTCTTTGATAAAGGGAGAGAGCCATTAGAACTAACCGTTGTAATAATGCCAAAAGCACCACAAATAGTCTGCGATAAAGGCAGCCCGAGCGCCTGACCGTACATCTGTGCATTTTTCGTCTTGGAATACCGCACCAGATCAGGAACGGTGACAATAAGGGCAGAGTTAGTGCTTATCACTGCGTTGAATTGACCGATTAAACCCCATGCAAACACGGAAACTGAAGTCTTCTTCGACTCGTCAACTAGTTTATCCGCCGAAACCCCCCCGTTGGCGGTTGTGGCCCAGATAACTATCCCCATGCTGGCAAGGGGTACAACGACAGACTTGACGCTGAACAAATGCCGTATCTTTGTCGTGTGAATAAACATAAATGGGATTGCGGAGAGGAAGGCTAAAAAGAAGCTAACCATCACTTGCATGGTAATGTACTGACTCTGCGCAGGGGTTAGGTTTAAATGAGTACTATCTCGTACGCGGACATTGAAGATTGTAAATATAAATGATTTCCTACCGCGGGAATCTTATTGGGCAACTTCATCCAACCAGGAAATATGCAGCGAAGGCATATAGATATGAACTCCGCTTCATAGTATAAGGTCACACCACCTAGATGAGGCGTCAGATATTAGCTCTCTACTCAGGAGGTAGAACTTGTAATATTCCATTGGTTCCTATAAAGGTAAGAACATACCCCAAATAACTCCCAAAAGCGCACGCAGTATCACAACAAAATATTGACCATATATCCCAAAGCTTGTTCTCGAGAGCACAGGATATCCGATATGGTACTGTGCCGCAGCTCGGCCATTGAGCACAATAACGACTGCAGACAGCACATTCGCAAATAGGACAACCAGGAGAGCATCGCGAACGGTTGCTCCGAGAGTAATAAGAGTTGATCCGACAGACCACGTCGCAATAGCCCATGCCTCACTCCACCTGTGCACAGAAAGCTGTTAGATAGGTTTCCCATTGGTCTAAACCCTTTATACTCCTTCATACGTAGGCGACCAAAAGGCGCTGGCTCTTAAACGTGTTGGTTTATCTCGAAAATATAGGAAACGTACCAATAATTGAAGAAGTCCAAAGCCTTCCACGTTCTTTTCTCCGGAGGAGTCGGGATGAGATCCTCGTTTACCAAACTTGAGGCTGCACTTTTCAACGTCACCGCGTCGTGTAGGTTATGTAGAGATGTGAAGGCTTTTTGGAACCGTTGTCCTCGTGAGAGAGCAGAAAGATCCCCTTCCTTGTTTCCCGGGCTTAAAAACATCGCTGTGCTCCGAGTCCAATGCCCTTGCACGGTCGCTTCTCAATATTTCGAATAACTGAAGGGATTAAAGTTTTGCCTATTTACGCATCCTGAAAATTCAAGGGGGATAATCATGGATAGGATTGAAGTCGGGATATTGAGAGCTCTGTTCTGAAGATAGGGCTTTTCAAGTAGAGAGACGGAAATCCCAATTGCAGATAACAGGGGCTGCAAAAAGAAAAGAAAGGAATTCGAGCGTTGCACAGGCAATAGCACGATGATCAGCAGCACTGACAGGCATACAGCAGGAAAATGATCGAGCATTCTTCAAGGATGCGCCAAACCACAGCTGCTAGTTGCAGGTTTAGCTTTCCACAAGCAGCTCAGCCGCCGAGGACTCCAGTTGGATGCCCCGTCTTTGGTCGGCTTGGCTTATTAGGACCAGCTGAAACACCGAATCAATTATCCTTAGTCGGAGCTTCAAAATTTTGCGTGCGTGGCCTGGTTTTGCGTCGTTGAAACTTGAGTCTTCCCCGCCTTTGGCGACTGGGATTGATTCCCGGGGCAAAGGGAGAAGGGGAAAACACTGATGTCCAACTATCTCAGCTATCCCCTGCATATCTGCGTATACAGGCATTATTTTACGCCGTCATGTGGGTAACCGTCCAATCACCGGTCGCCAGCCGGCTGATCTCTCTCCTCTTCACGGATGAAGCTGTCCGTTATCGCTGAGTGACCGTTCGGCCATTATCTGATACGGAGACATCTTCACGGAAAGCCCCATTCTTGACACGAAGAAAGCGGGGTGGAGTGACATAGGGTTTCTACCACGAAGAGAAGACCGAAGATAACAAGACCTCGCTTCGTTAACTTTCTGTTCACAGCACATATGCCCCCCTAACTCGAGCAAGCTGACTCTAACCACCCGACATCAAATCCGGCAATAATATGGCCGCAACAGCACCTCCCCGACCATGGCCCGGTCCAGTCGAACCATCGATTGACGGCGGCGGGCCATTCTACAAATGTGACCCACCAATGGTGCTGGGTGAAGCGCCTATATACCGTGCCAGCGATTCGACCCTACACTGGGTAGACTGTCTCACCGAGCCCGCCGAGCTGCACATCTTGCACGTTGATGAGAAAACAGGCGCTGCTCAGGGCAAAGCCAGAATACTGCAGCTGGACGACAGCGTTACAGTGGCGTTTTTCCGCCGGGATAAACCAGGGAGCTACATCGCAGCGTACTATCAAGGCGTCTGTTTTCTTGATGAGGAGACGGGAAAGTTTGAGGCCGTTAAGGAGATCATACCGACGAAAGAGAGGGACGAGAGGAGGTTCAATGATGGCGGGGTTGATGCGAAGGGACGCTTTTGGCTGGCAGAAATTGATAAGAAGGCTATGGCCTACGGGGCCAATAAGTTGCCTGCTAGTTATGGGGAACCCAGAGGGAGGCTCTGGCGGTATGACCCCGATGGGAGTTTGCATTTGATGGATAAGGGAGTTGTTTGCGGGAATGGGTTGGCGTGGAGTCCGGATAATAAGACGAGTAAGTTGAGCAGCACCTCCTTATTACAACTACGAGGACTTAACCAGCTCTTCACGATGACTGCGACAAACGACTAATGTAAGACGTCTTACCAAGTGTACTTCAACGACTCCGTCGCCATGCTCGTATACGCCTATGATTTTGACCTAGAGTCTGGGAACATCTCCAACAAACGTATTCTAATCGACCGTAGGAGTACGTACGGAGAACCAGATGGCATGGTTGTAGAGTAAGTCATATCTTCCCTCCCCCCTGAGCCAGTAATTAACATCCTGTCCCGCTAACACTCCCTGTTCTGCACAGCACCCAAGGTAACCTCTGGATCGCCGTCTACGATTCCGACCGCATCATGGTATTTAGCCCGGACGGCAAGCACTTAAAGGACATTATATTCACTGCGCGCAACATGACTTGTACGACCTGGGGCGGTCGCAACTGGGATATTATATTTGCGGCTACAGGGAAGGATCGCGACCCGCAACCGCGCGAGGTTGATGATGGTGGGCATATGTTTCTGTATAAGCCGCAGGATGGGAGTAGGGGGCAGGCAAAGTTTGAGTTTGCAGGATAATACCGGTTTTGTTTCTGCTTGTTCCATTCTCGGATGACGAGACACGGTTTTGAGCTAATCGATGTCAAAGCACGGGATATATAAAGCATATTCTATTATGTGTAGATGTGTAGATGTCTTAAAAAGGAATCATTTATATACAACAGCAGTACATGCTGAATCAAAACCAATGCAAAAAAAGATATCCAGACGCCGCATATACAGAAACAAACGTCGACAGACCGCTTGCTTTCAAACCAGCCACTTCCTCCTATACTCCCAACCATAAACTCAACCGCCTAGCGTTAAAACAGTTAAGGAAAATAGAAGTAAAATCCAAGAATAAAAATAACCCGAAAATCACGCCCCTATCAACTTCCCCAGTGTCCCATATGCCTCCTGCAGCAACTCCCATCGACACCCCTCCAGACTCTCTCTAACGCGCAATATCAATCCGAGTGTCTGACTCGCCCCCTCCAACATCTCCAGTCCATTTGTATTTTTCAACAACATAAGCATGCGGTCCAAGTACTCTTCCGCACCCAAAGTCCCCATTTGGTCAACACCACCACCGCCAACGCTGCTAGCAACCCCGGCTTCCCTTTCCCCTGTACCGTCACTACGTCCCTGTTGAAGCCATTGCCCATCTCCGTAGACCTCATCACACATTCTCCCGTACGCCCACAACACCAGCGTAGCATGATACAGACACCACGGCCTGAGTGCAATATTATCCCTCTTGGCCACATATCTGTTTCCCGTAAACAACGTTTCCTGTACCAGCAGCAGACAATGATACAGCACCTTCTTGCACTCGCGGTTGCGGCTCCACGCCCGCACCCGCTCTGCCGCTTTTGTAATGTCATGACCGGAAAGCGGGCTGCTGTCGAGTAAAGGTGCCGCTCCGGCTAGTACGTGGAAATCGATGATGTTGGTGTGTATTGCCACACGGGACATGTGATGCAGCGGTTTGCAGGCTTCCAGTGCAATGGAAGAGCTTTGAGAGTGCAAGCAAAAAGCCCAGGTGTTGATTGCACGTTCTATTATGGTTTTCCAGGTTTCTGTCTGGGGAGGCGGGGCAGGGAGGGCAGGAAAGGCAGGCTGGCTATTAGCAGTATAGGTAGAGGCGTTTGAGCCTGTGCTCGCGGGTTTGGTAGCTGTTGTCGGGGCTGCTTGGCCGACGCCTAGTGTAGAGAGAACGCGCGCATGTAGGTGAGCGGTAATGCTGAAGATTCCGTGAAGCAGGATGAGGCGGGAATAGGAGCTGCAGTTTGCGGGGACTGGAGCGTTGCTCAGAAGACCCTTGAGGGTCGGGAGGAAGCGAGGGGATTCGGGGGTTTCGCTGTGAGTTCGGGCCCAGTCTATGGCGGTGGGTTGTTCCCAGAGGTGGTCAGAACAAGGGAGCGGGAGTTGGACTTCGTGTGGGGCTAGGGTGCAAGAGTGTCCGAACATGAAGGCGTGTTGGGCGTCCATGATGAAGGCGAAAAAGGCGGTACGGCGGGAGCCTTCGTCTGTTATCCAGCGGCACCAGGATACCTCGACTTCGGTCCACGGACGTCGTTCTGGCCGGTTTCTGGGAGTTGTATATGCCGTTCCTCGTTTCATGAGCTATTAAACGTAAGATTCATACATTCAAATTCGCTATGTAGCATGAAGTACAATACTAAACATACCGTAATGATAGCGCCGTGAAAAATATGCGCCATCTCATGGTGCTTTCTCGTGGAAAACATCTTCTCATGTGCTTGAATTATTAAAAGTGTCTGCAGACACCAGAGCGGAGCAGGGGGCTCAAAGGCACCGGTCTGAAGTAGTAGCATAAGTTAGTCGCAAAAAATATGTAAATAATTCAACAATAGTTTACCACTTACAGCAAAAACAAGCCAGCGAAGGTCATTATGAATCCTGGTCGCTATCCGGAAATGATTCTCGTCTGGACCCAGCGTTGAACCCAGAGTCACAATAGCAGCAATCAATAAAGGAGACGCATCGACGGGATTTAGGGTCGGGCGATGGAAAATCGGGAAATGTGGATGGTAGTTTATGAAGTAAAGGTCATAAAAGGTAGATAGGTTCGTCGGGTAGAAAAATGAAGATTGCAACACATCTGGCGGCAATGTATACAGGGCCGTCTGTAACCTATCCTTCACCGTAGACCAGGAAGAAGAGGCGGATACGGTTGTTGCCACAGGTAGCCGATTCGTGACTGTATAGGATATCCCAAAAGAAGATTCCGGCGTTGACCCGAAAGGTGTCATAGAAGGAATATTCGGAGGCATCCCGTTAAAGTCTGTTATACCCGCTAGATTTACGCCAAGCGGTGCGCCTTCGAAAAGCCAATCAATATGGTTAGGGTAATTCGAGGACGCAATGATATCATTCGACGAGTCGGAAAATACTGAATTGGAAGCTGAGAGGTTCATAGGGACATCTCCTACGGTGACAGAAGCAACAGCAGTGGTGTCGAGTTGATGGTTAACATCAACAGAGCTGGGTGTCACGTAAGAACCATGACTTTGATACGAATCACTTGCATCATGGTCATTGAGGCTGTTATCTTCGCTGCCAACGTCCCGTGAAGGACTGGGACCCGCAGACCTCACAATAGAAGGACTGACATCAGGTGCGGCTTTGACAACCCCGCCAGAGTTTCTATACCACATGCCCTTCTCATGCCGTTTCTCATGTCTGTGCAGCAGGTCCCTGCGGACAAATTCCTTTGGACAAAGAGGACATTGGAAGACCTGCTTCGGGCGATCTGTCTGTTGTGGTTAGAATTACGACACGCGCATCAAATGTAGTATCGAACATCACGTTGGGGGAAAGAAAATCTTAGTAAATAAGCAGACAAAAAGACCGATCAAAGGGCAATATAAGATACGAGAGAAATAACAATAATAAAAAATCATAACTCACGGTTGAGTCGATGTCTGCCCAGATGCTCCGAACGGAAGAATGCCCTCCCACACCCGGCCTCCGGGCAGATATATCTCTTCTCCGTCGTTGATGTCGACATAACGAGAAGTTACTAAGTTATGGCTGGATAACCTTGCATCATGTGTACGATCGAGGGAACAAAATATTACGTCATCACAGGACCAGCCTGAACTGCCGTTGATTGATCAAACCCGATAGAATTTCACTAATTGGCGCGGTAAACTGGATAACCGCGTTGTCGTTGTCTATCCCACTCAAAAGGTCCAGAGCAGCAGGTCGTATTTGCCACGGAACAGGCGGGATTTTACTAAAAATTGGGGGTCAAGCGAGGAAAGCGCGGAGAGGGTCAGGTACCGGTTTAATCTAAACTAACCAAGTTGGCCTGGTCTCGACTCAGGGGGACGACAGATAACGACAGCGCTTGCAGGCAGTGTGCCGATGGATTTCTCCCATATCCGGGGTGCTTGCGTGGAGAGGGATGCGGTGGAAATGGCATCGAAAGTTTCTCGCGGGCGGAGAAAAGTGGCCCTTCCCGTTAGCGGGAGACGATGAAGGGTTAGCGGAAGTAGTTACCGATGGTGCTCTATTTTTAGCAGCCGAATAAACAAATGCCATCTTGGAAGAAGCAGAGGTACAGAGGATGGAGTTGGAATGAAGAGAACTGTCGTATACGATGGTGGCAGAAGGTTGATCCATTGGTGTGTGGTATATAAATCCTGGAAAGCTCTATCAGCGGCCAGAAATTTGTCAACAGAGCCCCATAGTCAACAATATGCCAGGAAGGGCAGAGAATCGAAGGGCAATCATATATATTCAAGAAATGTCAAGGGAGCAAAAGTAACAATGATAATACAGACATGATATAAACGGTAAAAGTAGTCGTCACAACGTCAACAACCTGGCGCAACATGTGTGCGCGGCTCACAACTTGTAAAGTATCAAAAAGAACAGAGAAAAAAGTTGACATAGCCCTATAACATGACCTATTTTCTTCTAATATAGTTTTCCTAGCATCAATCGCACTCGCATTTCCCATGCTCGCATAAAAATCAAAACACCCTCACGCCAATTGCAAGCCGCCAAAAAAGCACACATCGCACCTCATACCTGTCCCCTGCCGTCAATCTCGTCCTCATCGTCGAATTCATCAGCGCCAAGCAACTCATCCTCATCATCCACAACACTATAGTCTCCTCTACGCGCCGCAAATGCGCCGCGTGACGCATAGGGCCGCTGCGAGCCTCTGAACGAACTTCTCCCGGGTACAGGAATATATCCTTTCACACTGCGCCAGAGACTAGATGCCAAAAGTGGCAGCGCAGTGGCCACCGCAACGATGCCCGCCACAATTGCCACGGGGACTGAAATGAGGAGCGAATCGCGCGCAAAGAATCCTCCAGAGCCCGTTTCGCCCAGGCGGATGCGGCCGAATTTTCCATCCCAGTTGTTGTATACATAATAACCAATAGCAGCAGCGAGACCGATGGGGATGACAATGGCGAAGAATAGGCCAGCTCCGCGTAGGCCTGGGTGTTTCTTTTCGAATTCTTCCTCCTTGTTGGGGCATGGGTGCGGAATGATGTGGTTGAGCTGTTTACCACCCTCACACTTCGTGAGAGGGATGCGCCGGTAACCGGTCGGCTCATACCATTCGACTGCTTTTGGATCCTCTGTGCAGACCAGCTTTGGATCAAGGGGGTCGAGGCCGGGAACCGGAGCACATGTGCCGTCGTTTTGCGGTTCGTAATTGTAATCACTAGAAAATTATTAACTCTTGCCAAAGATAGGTGCATGCACGTGTTCACTTACCATTCGTAATCCGACCGCGTACATTCGCAAATTTCTCCAACGGCATCCAAATGCGCAATTTCTCGACCATTATAGCAGTCTCGGTCAACACGCTTCCGGTGGTACTGTGCTCTGTGGCCAAACAGACATCCATCAGGTTGCAGGGGATGTTTGGGTTCCCAAAGGTAATAGTCATCTGCCTCTGGCTTGTCTTCGTTCAAGACACACTGCTTAGACCTTTCCTTCAATCCCGAAAAGTCAACATTAATGGTAGCTACGCCAGGCGTCCTTCCGTGTCCGACTTCATTGCCCCAGAGCAGGAAATTGCGCGACGTATCTGATGGCACCGTAGAGATGTCGCGGACAAGCATCTCAACTTCGGAGAATTCATATTCCTTCCAGCTCTTGCCTTCGTCAAGAGAATACAGAAGCTTCTTGGTCGGTCTGGATTCGGGAACAATGACGATAATAGATCCACTGTCACCATATTCCCACTGGTATTTCCCCTTTTTGACTTCTTCCCAGTTTATACCGCCGTCTCGAGTGATAAAGGTGTCGGCTTCACTCTTCAGTGTCAGATGTTCGCCAACATTGCCCGTTCCTATCATGACACCGACGGCACCCGGCGACGAGTATGTGTCCCGGGGATCTGCACGTTCCGTGTAGCTGTGAAGGTGTAAGGCACAACTATCCGTAGGTTTGCCTCCCTTCGGAGAACAGCTATAACTATTCCCTTCGGAATCTTTGGTCGGTGGAAGTAGTAGTGTCCACTCTGCACCATCGTTGTGCGTAATCATAGTTCGATACTTTTTAACGGCGCCGTTTTCGACATCATTCATGTTTGCAACAATGTTGGCCATAGCAACACCCTCCAGGCCTTGCATCTTTTCAAAGTCGGCATATCCAGCAGTATTTCTATTAACCCCGCTCAAACTGAGAACGTAGTGGGTTCCGTTGCTGTTGCTCTTGATGATGCTACCATACTCGTGGTCCTCTATGTTGTTGATAGTTACATGAAGGAAGGCCGCATGCGTGTTACTTTCCAAGACAGTATAGGCCCGTTGGACTGGAATCTGGAGGTTGGCGGGAAGTTCAGCGTTGGCAAAAGTTTTACCATCGATACTGACACCGACGCTGAGCGAGTCTTCGGGCTTTTCTCCTCGGACAGCCACAATGATAAACTCCGACATAGTAGCGAAATCCAGGATGTTGTCATAGTGGAGCTTCTTCTCTGCAAACCAATCATTGCTAGACAGGAGCTGCAAATGCTTGTTTGAAGGATTTTCGTTTTCATACTGTTCGCAGAATACAAGGTTTTCGCTTTCGCCTCGGGCCTCTCTCTTGATGAACTCGCATCTGCGCACATACCGCATTAGGAAGTGCCACTCGCCCCCGAGGTTGGTAGTATAGTGGGCAACAGTACGGCATTGGCCACCCTGATTGTTGCATCCATCGGCACCGGTCCAAATAAGCCAATCTCGGTTGTCTGGGTGGAAGGATAGAACCGGAAGTCTGTCCCGATTAGGAGGGATGGGAGCCTTGAACCTTTTGAATGATTCCCCACGATCGAGAGTATACCAGCCCTCCCCAGAGTTTGATAAGAAGAAAGCGGAATCATCATTGTATTTGTGGGGGATTATTCGAGTTATGCCTTCGCCAGCGAAGAGTTCTTTCCACTTTTTGCCATGGTCCCTGGACATGAAAATCTGTTGCTCACTTGTGATCATGATGACTGTCTCATCATCACCCTTGTTGCCACCTTTGTGCTCAAGGTAGAAGTAATCCCTGTAGGTGTCCGCCGTGAAAAATGTCTTCTCAACCGAAATGCCGTCGGCAGTAGCAGTCTTGACGGTATCTCCTATAGGTTCTTTATCTGCCGTATGTTCTTTGTCCGCACAGAGACGCTCGACCGGTTTATCAAGTGAGACACCACCTTCCCTGACGCATGCATTACCAGGGATCAATCTAAACCCAGAGCTGCCAGTATACTTGTCATTAGGGTTTTTGCAAGCCCCCTCGGGTACAGAAAAATTGTTAGCTGGAACACAAGTCTTGCCATCCTCGCTGCGGATGAAGTTAGCGTCACACTCGAAATCCTTTTCTGTACACTTGCAAGGCTCAAACTCGGGGGCCGGGGCTTCGAATATTTTCTTGACAAAGCAATCAGCATCAGCCTTTCTTCTCCGGTAAAACTGTTTGTGACCCATCAAGCACGTCGGTTCTTTGTCCTCATTTAGTCTAGCAGGCCATCTTTCAACGTCGTCCTTTCCACACGTTCGCCCCTCCATTTCAGTAAAATCGATGGAGACGACATAATGTTCCATGTTGGAGTCCTTCTTGCTATGTCCGACTAGCAAGAACTTCAAACTTGTGGAGTCATGGGCCGTCTTGAGTACTTTGGCACGGATTTTGATATCGTCAGGAAGAGACGCTTCTTTCCATTTCTTTCCGTGGTTGAAAGAGTACGAGATCTTGTTAGTTCGCTCTTCGTCGGATACAGCAACGAGTACAGAGCCCTGGTCGCCAAACTCATATTTATGAGACTTGTCCAGAGCTTTGCTCCAAGTAGCCCCCGCATCGTTGGAGACGTATAAGTCGCCATCATCATAATCCTTGAGATGACCGCCCGTATTGCCAACTCCCATGACCAAACCGGGGGCCCGGCTTGAGAAGACACGGCCATTACTATAATCACCCATTTTCCACGTACCAACAACTAAGTTAGACGGCGAACCCGCACCGCTGCCTTCAGATAAATCAGTGACAGAGTGAAGATGGAGGTCTTCTTTACCGGCCTTTAGAGGTCGAAAATTTTTCCCATCGTCGAAGGAAATACGGCTCACAAGTTTCTTCTTGGCGTCGTGAGATGTCTCCACCTCTTCATGATTTTTGACGGAATTCACGAGCATTATACCCTGAATATTTCCGATCTTCTCAAAGTCAACTAATCCGTTTTTGTCACGGTTCGTATGTTCGAGTTTGCGTGTGAAGTAGGTGCCATTTGAATTTGATGTAAATAGAGTGCCCATGGGTGATGAGCTTGACGTTGTCTTGACATCGATCTCGAGACCGTAGTTTGTAGATTCGAGAAGAGTGTATGTGTCTGCGGCCACTCGACTGTCAAACTCAGCTCGATGCCATCTCGATCCATCGTTTGTCACGAAGAGCGCCAGATCGTCCTTTTTGTCCGATTTCGCTGCAGCGAGAATATATTTCCTCGCACTCGCAATCCGCGTGACGCCGCTAATGGCATGGCCATCATCAAGTGGCGCTTCGGTGCCTGAATCGTCCTTGAAAAAGCGATCGGAGTATAGGAGGCGACCATCCTTGGACGAGGAAAAGTGTGATCCTGACACAAGGCAAAAGATCCTATCGTTCACCTCCTTCGGTAGCTTAAGTCCGTCTCCAAAGATCGGTCTTGAAACGGCCCACATGCAATTTCGTCCATTTTCTACCAAGGAATGCACCGTCTTGAATCCGTCCGTTGTGTAATACGTTATCCCCTGGCAGCCAAATCCGAGACCTAAACACTTTTGTCCCTGAAGTATCACCCGGTTAGAATTCTTGCCGTGAAAAGTCAACGGATGCTCGATTCCCGACAGGTCCACGTTGGCAGTAAACTCGCGCCACGACTTGGCTCGGTCATCCGTAACCCAATGTTTTCCTTCCTTGCCCAGTATATATGCCTTGTTCTTGTCGGTCGGATGCGGCCAAATAGACTCGATCTGGCCCTTCATTCCATCCACATTGACGGCATCCCATTTGACGCCGGCGTCCGTCGAGACGTGCACATAGCCGTTGTCGGCAGCCTGGAACAGCACAGTATCCGAGCCTTCGAAGTAGAATAGGTTCGTGGGTTCATTGCTAAATTTCGTGGCTTTTATCTTGGGACCTCCTGCCTCGTCTGCGCCAGTTAATGTGGTGGCCAGCAACAGGCCGCCGGCAAGCAGTAGCCTTCTGAGGATCATGACGGGCGTTGATGCGGCAAAGGCATCTGTGAATACTATACAATAGGAAAGTCGGAAAGAGGTCGAGGAGAGACGGCGAAGCTTAAACTAGTGTATCTAATTCTCACTGCACAGAAATCGTTTCCTATAGCTTATGGGGAAATGGTTGGATTAAATGGAGATAAGGGCGGTGCCTAGGGTTGTCGGGGAATGGAGCTAAAACAGGAACGGCCGGAATCAAAACGACGCTGGAAAATCAAGCAATGATCGTTACAAGAGATAAATGTAAAGCAGAATCAATGGTACAGCAGCTGCTGTCGGGCTCGTCGGACTGAAGAGATTTAAAGATAGGTGTGTTGACCCGTGTCCTTTGAGACGTTGTTGGATGATGTCGCCGTCGTCACAGCTTCGGCCCCGGCAGCGCAGTGTCACGTGATGTTCAGCCTCACTCCCGAGGCTTACCAAGGAAAGAAGGCTTGGCGCGGGTTCTCCAGGTTTGATATCAAATTGATGTTGAAGAAGAAGCTGGAAAAATATGCAGTTATCAGTGGCATGGAAGTGCTATAACGACTTCAAAGAGACTGTTCGCCATGCCAATGGAATCACGAAGTTGAATAACTCCGCATCGCTGGACTGAGCCCTCCTCCCAATAGAATCCTCCCCATTGCTCGCAACCTGCCCCAACATCTATCAGTTAAGAAGAGCGCATTTCTCTTCGGCGATAAAATAGATACCCAATTTGCATCTACCCTAAACAGGGCTGGCTGCCTTTATATAAAAATCCTTCGAAATCAGTTCCCGTACGGGCTACAGCACTCTCGGTTATCCGAACTATGACTATGACATCATGAACGTATATCCGTTCGGATATAGGAACTAGATAATAAGTTGATATGCTCCACCTTGTTCCCATTGACAAAGCCTCTGTTTTCAGAGGATCGAAACTGAAAGTTACTACGTCTGGGCAAAAGTACGTACTCCGTATCATATCAACTTCCGAAAAGAAAGGGCCAAGGTATCTATTCCAGAGCTAAAGATGTTCCCGTGGGCATAACTATGGAACAATTCAGACTTTCACTTCACTGTGCACTATTTAACATGTACGGCTTGAAGACGGAATACATTGTCGGCCACAAGAACGCCTTCATTTAAAGGTGGAACGCAGAAAGTTGAATAAGACTACCAGAATCCGCCTCGTGTTCAAAGAAAATTATGGGGGAAACCATGGACATTATTTTAATGATATAATTCCCATATTTTTTGATTTTTTTCAAGAGAAATTTGACTCTAAACGTTAAAATCAAAGCGTCTTTCAATTGGCTGAACCACACATGCCATCTTCATCCCGTCTACCGAGCTATATCAACCAACCAAAATACTCCGTGCGTTGTTCCCCTTTCTCTCCAGCGAATGGGATCCATCGTCTCACAAAATGGAGAGATATGCGGCCAGTGCGGTACCTTGTCATGCATACTGCATTCCCCCCACACATACGTGTACATAAAACATACATCGCGCGTGTCCAATACGATGCGCTGATTGGGTCTGATATAGTTGGGCAGTGATGCACGACGATAACAGATACGAGACAGCTGCAAGTTGTGGGTAGTCGGGGCGTCTGATCGGGATTCGGATCGGAGCGAGCAGAGCGGGATCGGACGCGTATCATGTATGATCAAGGAGTCTAGATAATTGTTCAAGATTAAACGAGCGGGAGAGGTACTGCGGTAGGGTAATATATGAATTGTTGAATGCCAACGATTAGAATTTTTGAATTGATAAGTCGGATGGGATGTATTAGCCTGAATTTAAAATGCCAATGCTGATAAGTTTGTGGTAAACGTCAAAGCCAATGCTGGATGAGGGAAACAAAAAAGAAGTTGCAACGATCCCCTTGAATGAAGGTCGGCGTCCAAGTGTGTCCAGATAAGAAGAAAATTGAAATTGCACAGGTAAAATATGAAAGATATGAAGAATGGAAAAAAGAGAAGATAAGAGGACGCTGATAATGCATCGATGCCAAAAGTTAATGACTTGGTAATAAGCAGAAGACGATATAGGGCAAAGAGGGAATAATAAGCAAAATCAGACAAAAAAGTAGACAAACAGCTGTAATAACAACCTTGAACCGTTTCCATTCCAATACCACCTCCCTTTCGTCCTGCATAAGATGAAATTGAGGGTTAACATAAATTAAAAGGAAATAGCGATAAACGTAGCGTCTGGAGCTTGAGTCTCCAAATCGGTGTTATGGGGAAAGCATAGGATCTTCTGAATAGGAGGATAGCTAAATGCTGAAAGACTAGCTAAATCATGCTCTTCGTCGCGCAGTCTAGGAGGCGAAGCTATATTTCATCCGCGGCGCTTTCGGATTTTGCGCCACATCTTCTTCACCATACTCTTGTCTTCAACTGGTGTGTCCCAGACGGGATTATTCTCGTCCACCGCTGGCAACTCAGCCAATCGCAAGGGATCATCTGGGTCTGAGAAGCTGGGAGATACATTGCCCGCCGAGTCCGATATGCGCAAATCAGCTCTCGTCAGCGTCATCTTCAGCGTCATCTCGCGACTCCCGGGGCTATTCTGAACATAACCTAGGGAAATAGGTTGCAGAGGCCTTGACGAGGAAGACTTTTCTGTGCTGAACTTTCTATTGGGGATTGGCGAGCTGGTGCGGCTTTTGACCGGTGGATTGGGTTGGTTGAGGTTCGAAGGTGGAAAAGTTGGGGAATTCGTGGAGGATTCAATCATGATATCATCCTCGCGGTTGCTATCTGGGAATCCTGTCTTGCTGTCGTCTTCGAAGAAAGTGCGGCCAGACTCTCGGGTTGTTCGAGACTCGGTGGGTTTGTTAGGGGAAGATGCATTTTCCTTCTGATCCAGGGACGGAAACCCGAATTCTATGGCTTCGTCGAACTTTTGCGGTGACGCAAGGTAGACTCGCAGCTTCAGCCGGGCCTCGGGATCTTGATAGTATTGCGCGTGGGTGTCAAGGGACGAAAGCGACGATTGTGAAATATGCCGTTGGGTGGGCAGGCCGGAGTTTGGACGGGAGTATGAGCGATTGCGAGATATCGCTGGGGTAAAAGAGTTTCGTAAGGAGGACGGGGCAGCTGACGATTGACTTGAAGAAGGGAGCTTGCTGGAGATGCTATTTCGGCCGCGGCCGTTAGAACTGAAGGATAATGTTCGACGAAAGGAGGACTTTTGACGCCCTAGCGGTTGTGAGAGAGATGGCGACGCCGGCGTCGATATGCTGTTGTTGGTTTTAGTAATATGGCCATGGTAGTCATCAAGGCTGAGGTCGATGTCGTCGTCTTCGTCTAGCCAGCGGAAACTGTCGTAAAAAGAGTCGTCGAGGCCGATGGCAGAGTCGGCTTGTCGCGTTGAAGAAGCCATTGAGGCTGAATCTAGAAAACTTGTGGAGGTTGGAAGTGAGGAGACTGATTCGAATGAGTTTTTTGCCTGATTGTTGAGTCTGTATAGCGCTCGGTCCGCAGCGTCGAAGATGATGCTGGAGCGCCAGTTCGCAAGACGGTCCTGCTCTTCTTTACTGAGGAGATGTTGTTGAACCTTGGATGGAAGAGAGCGAAACCATTCTGAATCGGCCTGGGCAGCTAGATACGCAACCTGGGCAGATCTTTCTTTTTGCAACCGGCGAAATGGGCGGCTTTCTATTTTCGCGCGTGGTTTCCCTGAGTTGGACGTGCGGTTTTGGGTGTCTTGGGGGAGTCGTCCGGCTGTGGGGCAGTGACCGTTCGGACTTAGTGACGATGATCCCAGATTGGCTGTCGATAGGGGGAAAGGGGTAGAAACCGTCATTACGGGGGTAAACTTACAAGTCGGTGTAGCCGGGGTCCTGGTGACAACAGGGTTGGATACGGCGGATAACAACGCGGGGCCTTCTGACATATGGGGTCGGTAGCTTCGACCATCATTGTGGGCCATCTGTGCTAGCCGTAACTGGTCCAGGCGAAAACGTTCCAAATTCGAAAATAACTATTTGGTTTTAGCAAATGAACCGTCAGCAAAAAGCCCCCGTCTCTCCGTATGTTCCAAAAACGGCAGTTGTTAGAGACAACTGATCGTGAAAATAAAACCAAGATACCCGAGAAAATGCGCTACCAATTGAAATATAAGTGCCACAGTTTTTTGGGGACTGATACCAGGCCAGTCACGGCGATCAAAAATTCAAGAACACCCGATTTGAGAATATGCATGGCGCAGAACAATTCCAGACGGAATCGCCAGGAATTATTCGAAGCCAGGCCGGCACAAAAGCATTGAAGCAACATCAGGGCGGGGTTCTCCCCACGCCACGAACCACCACGCTGATGTTGAACAATGAGCTGTTGCCAAGTGTGAAAAGCGCACACACAGCGGCCAGAGTCAATCTGGTGCATGCCTCGGTCCTTGTCCAACAGAAATTCATAACCGCGCCGGGTGGCGGATTAAGGAGGCCTGTCACCAGCATAAAACCAGCCAGGAGCAGCAAACTAGAAGGAACCACAAAACCATAGTTCTGGGGTTGGCTCGCTTGGCCTCACTAAGCGTGCTCGAGCCTGTAAGGAACGAAAAGGACCCTCGATCGTTGCAGGGTTGCGGGGAATTGGAGGCAGCTCAGTCGTCAGAAAGCCAGCGCCCTTGCATAGTGCACAGCGCTACAGGCCGCCACCATGGCCGACGCTGATCAGGCGGTAAAGATGATTCAAGTCTTCAAGACGTCTGCAACTTTGGGAGAAAATAGCAAGAAACACGACAATGTTGACATGGCAATCATGAGAAATTGCTCATTGTATGTTTGGAGAATCTTTCGTAAGATGACACCGGGGGAATGAAGGAAGATCAAACCATCCTCTCATGTTGTGGAACGGTTCTCAGCACTTAGAAATTTGACATCCCTCCATGCCGAACCTGAGATCATTGTCGTGAAACTTGCCAGTAGCACGATGCAGCAATTGAAATGACGGTGAAGAATGGTTATGCCGTATGTGATCCCCAATGCAGGGGGGAAGAGGCATTCCTCCATTCGAAACGGCCGGCAACAAAGAAAGCAGACTTCAGAAAAAACGTGGAAAAGAAGAAAACCATGGACTCACTTTGCGTCTCAGAGCTGGAGGCAATGAGTAGAAGTCATCGGGTTGGTAATCCATTCCGCGTGGATGAGAGAGTGTCTAGGAGCTGGACGTTGCTGGCGGGGAAGGATAAGTTGAGGTTGGTTTTGAGTCCTGAGTGACGATAAACCATATATAGCAGCAGTAGGCAGTAGAACGCAGCAGGATGCTTTTTTCTTTCAACAACGACGGCAACGAAAACAGCACAGGCAGTGAAAGAAATGAGAGATTAAGGGAGGGAGGATAGGAATTGAGAATAATAATGAAGAAAGAAAGGAAGCAAGAAAAAGATAAGTCCACTACTGCTACGGACGTCAGCACAACTTCGCCCAATTATGGCTAGGCAGGCAGGTTGTAGGTAAGTAGAAGCAATCATTGTTTCTGGCTGTTAACCGCCTTGTCTTGGGTAGACATCTCATTTGATGCATCAAACAGCTGCTGGTTGGCTTGTTGTATACACAGGAATATCCACTTTCTGATTGTGTCATGGAACGCAAAGCTGGCCTATGATAATGATATACGGACATCTCTGTGGCCTGGGTCATGGCAGCAATTGTAACGTTATTATTATCATTATTATAATATTCCGTGGTTAGTTACTCCGCAGTCTGCGGAGTGCTCGCTGCAAGAAGAAACGTCGCTAGAGCTACGCCTCCGCATCATAGAGATTATCGGGATGATTATTTTCGAGATTGAACTGGTTTACTTTAATCAAGCCGGAGCAAAATACAAATAATCCATGTGCTTATTCCATTGCTGCTTAAAATAGTTACTGCAAACGATTACAGGTATTTTCCATGATGGGCAAGCATTCCCCTGGACTGCTGTTGGTCTCCATGCACCAAACAAGGTCCACCGCATCTTCCAACCACGATGCTATGTGGCCTGCGAGCTGCAGAAAGCCGTGACAGAAGGCCAACTCACCCTGCATGCCCCATTAGCAACCTGGCAACTTTGCATACAAAACAGCTGATGCAGCACTCCGAATTCTCCCTATGCAGACTCAAAACAGCCGGCTTCTCATGGCAGTGGATGAGGGAATCGATTTCAACCGAGACCATTCGTCCGAGTGCTTCCTTCAAAAGATGATTCTTTGAAGACATAAAACAATCTGGACGGCCTTTCGAACTTCAAACAAGGTGTTGCACAGAATTCGGCTTTCCAATTTCTCGGTCTCGACCTATATTTGGTCATCCACGTCGAGTAGATCTCATCAGATATGAACCGTTCATGCGACAATTTAATCAGACAAAGCGGCCATTGCGTCACTGAAATATATACATCAGTTTCACTAGCAGGAAGAAGTGAAATAGTAAGATAGGTAAAATAGACATCGAGCCTTTTCCCGGATGATCCGTGTTCTGGAAGCCTGTAGTTGTAGAAGGGACAATAGCTTGTCTCATTATATGACGAGGGCTCCTTGAGGATCGATTTGAGACTGCAGAATTTGAAACTTCAACTTAAGAGATCCTTGAGATTGCATGCGTAAGGGTCTTGTCGCACATTCCTCCCACATTCCGAAGCCGATGCAGTCGTGCTGTCCGTCAATAACCCGATTGCTACTCTCTTGCCATTTTTGTAAACCGCCACGGATGTAAAGATTTCACCTCGGCCTCAGACCGTGAATCAGTATCCAAAGAGACAACAAGGCATTTGAACTGAAGGAATTAGCCACCTTGCATGGCCATTGGCTAGCCCAGCCTTTCTCTCCGGGTTTTCCGCGTCATGCGAGTGTCTGATGAGACAGGCCACAATTTTTCTTTGCTGTTGGAGCAACCTTGTATGCAGTATCGGGGTTCCCGACTCCTCAAAAACACGAAATATCCACAAGCACCTCAAGGCAGCTGACGAGCAATGTAACGAGCAGCCTTTCTGGACCAGAAGGTACATGACTATTGAGTTACCTCCGTGATGTCTGCTGACTTTTAAGTTCCCAGTAGTTATCCCTCCCCCTGGGTCCGTTTCCAGCGAACCGTCGGTTGTTCGGTTGTCAAAAGTTGGTGGCCCCTTGCGCTTCGATTCTTCGAGAAGCCTGCCCCTGTTCCAAACCCCTGGGAAAGAAAAGGAAAGGAAACGCCGTTTGCTAATCACCCAAGGCTCCCTTCCCGGTGGGTTTCGAATCGGGCCATGGGCCATGAACCCTGTGCAAATATTCTGGGCTTGTTTGTTATGATAATACATGTACCTTATTCGTGCAACGAGGGCTCCCTCTCAATAATAGGTGTAGACTGTTGTTGTCTTGTTGATGAGTCATCTGTTTCCTTGAGGAAGGACATCACCACCACCGTCGATATCAATCCTCGAAAAGCTGATATCGCAGTATACAGAACAATGCTACAAGTTAAAAAGAATCAGTGTTGCTGCAAAGTCAAAAATTTTGGAAATACCAATACCGCTGATACGCCTTCCTCCCCACGATTGGCGATCTTTATCCAAGTCCCCAGAACGATTACATCAATAGCGTGAGGCTATCCACATTATTCCTTCAAGCTCCACCGCTTCTATTACAGCTAGCTGAGGACGATCCGGCAGATCAACGGGGAAATCCAAAGTTGCCAAAGCTGAAACAATTTCAAATTCCCTCAGTCTGACCCTATGAGAATGCGCAATGCTGGCCTGTGATGTGACGTTTGAGAATAGACTTCAGTCTTATTTTTTTTTTTCTTTTGAGCAGACACTCCACCATGCCACATGGTCCTTATCAGTGTATCACCAACTCCACTGACGGTAATTTCTTCGATGTATTATTGGTTGGAAGATCCGTGGGAAATATTAAATCCTCAAGCTTTGTTGTCATTGATGATGATATGTTCACAACTCTCTTGTGTCTCCTCTGAACTGTTTGTCCAACTTCCAGCGCGGTCTTACGCAAATCTGCAAAAGGGATATAACTGCAGCGCATCCACGGAGAATTGTTTCTTCCAGCAGAGTTCAGATTAGTTAACCATGTCACTTGCACGGAGTTGAATCAAGCAGGACTGCGTCTGTACAACAATGTCTATCATCTCGAAACAGAACTGGCTACATGCATACGGTACTTGGACGCATTGCCATGCTCGAACCTGCGATGCACAACGCCGGCAAACAGAATCAGATATATTAGTATCTTGACTGTATGCTCTCATCTCACAAGCATGGTTTCAAACTTGGTGCTCTGTGCGCACTGCAACATGGCTTTTTACCCTTGAGCTTCTTGCACGCGACTTGCCCGCCAAGTATCACAAAGACATGGCATTTATTTCATTCCTTGTTCTTGAATCTTGAGCATGGAACAGAAGCAACCTTTCATTTACTCATGGGGCACAGTGTACCCTTTCCCATGAGATATGGCATGAGCAGCGCACAACATCAAGCCTTCGTTCGCTAGAGTCTCTAGGCAAGTTTTCTTTCTTTCTCCAATCGCTGTTGGTAACACTGAGCTTTTCGCATCGACTAACCTACTATAGGGGGTTATACACTCACAGCACCACTTATAATAAAACACTTCTGCGTCAGAATGTGCCCTTCCGTCCTTTCAAATATGACTGCAGGGGTCATTAAGCAAAACCCAGGCAGTCTGCACGTGGCAGTCTTCTCTGCTGCTGCTTTCCGAGGGAAATGGAAGAAAGCATGAAAGAACATTTCTTAATATCCTTGAGCCACGTGCAGTTGAACTGTCAACTGCGCGACGGTGCATAACACTTTATATTCTACGCGCAGCCAACGGGCGTTGAAAATCTCGCTTACAAAAGGTCGGTTGGTCAGCGTCATTTGTCTGGGACCATTTCTTCAAGCCCCACCAAGTATTATTCCCTATGCTAAGTGCTCGTATTGGCATCTATCGAGCTTGCCATTTGAAATACCGAACACCGAGGCTAGCTCCTAACATCCCAGTTCTCTGGGGTTGGTTTGCTTTGTAAGCAGCTCTGGTGATTGTGATTTCTCAGCCAGTGTTCCAGAGCTAAATGGAATTGGCGCATCTTGGAATGCATGTTATCATTTTGGTTTGGAGAGGGTTTTTTTTTCCTACACTATCCGAGCAAAATTTCATATTTACCTTGATTTGTAAGTATCAACCGGTGCTTTGTTAAGCGGTTGCTCATTCGTCTCTATTTGAAGACGTATGTTGCTTGATGCCGTCTCTACTCATTCTATCTACTTTGACGGAGACTGTCGCAAGCTTATAAGTAGAAGCATATCGACCCCTCTCTTAACTCGAACTTGAGTCTTATTTTTATCTATACATTCCCGCTTCGAACATTGCTTCTTTTCTAGTATAGCTATCATTTCATCAAACCCGATATCTAGAATTACTCCTGCATCTTTTTCTCATTGGGTCATCATCATCTACCGGTTTCTAAAATTGCTACTGCCCCAACCCCTACTCCCACAAATGTGGCGTTTATACTTGGCGCCGGTCCTCGAGTCGGATGGTCCGTAGCCCTCAAGTTCCGCGATGAAGGGTACAAAGTTGCCATCGGAAGTAGGACGCCAGATTTGAAGAAAGCAAAGGAGCACGACGTATTGACCATAACACTGGACGTGTCTGACATCCAGTCGGTAGAGGACGCATGTGCGGAGGTGAAGAAACAGATTGGCGTCCCTAACGTGGTGGTGTATAACGGTATGTTAGATTATCATTACTTCCAATATGGTAACCATGTATCTGTCTACCTTTGAAAACAGGGCAGAGGAGGACATCAGGCCTTAAAAAGCTTACCAACATGGCCATATACCGCACATCCTCCTACTAAAAGAATTCCACTGACTAACCAATTCCTCTGATCATACCCGCCGCATACACACCCCCGGCAGATATGTCAGACCCATTCGCATCCGTCACACCCAGCGACTTGCTGCGCGACTTCAACATAAACGCGACAGGTGCTTACGCTGCCCTGCGCCAAGCCATTTTTGGCTTCAAAACCCTCAACGCGGCAAACTCGGATGTGCCAAAGGTGTTCATTGCAACAGGGACTACGGTCCCGTTATTTGCCTGGCCGCACGGACTGACGGTTGGCGTTGGGAAGGCAGCGTTGGCACAGATGATACAGGCGGCAGAGATTGGGTATGGGAAGGAAGGGTTTAGGTATGTACAGTATAGTGATGACAACCCGAGGAACTATGTGCATGGCACTGGGGTTGGATTATTGCTAACATAACTACGTGAATTCTACAGGTTCTACTTTGCTTCGCAGGTAGTAGACGGTGACAAGCCGGTGCCAAATCCGTCTCTGAACGGAGAGGCACACGCCACTGCATATTGGGATATTGTTAGGAAGGGTGAGCAGGGGCCATGGAGTGTGTATTTTGACGAGGGTGGGAATGTGGTCTTGCAATCGTAGATGTAATAATGTACATGTATATATGTGTACGTGCTTGCCGTCCCTAGGCTCTGTCACTGACACTGGTTGGGGACATCGAGAAATATAACGTGAAATGATCAAGTTGGAAAATAAGTCGCTTCCTATAATGAACTGCTTCAGTTAGGTATCTTGGAATATTTAGTTGGATTTGTGAAATCGAATATATTAATGAAACTGTCTTGAATGTGGTGTTTTTCTCTTCGGAACCCCCTATACAAACTACGTGACCACCCAGTGGGCTTTCCTCCCCAGATGCTTTACAACCAACCTCATCCAGGTTTTGCCGCCATTTTCCATGTTTGCGAGCATCTCAATTTAGATTGACGCATTAATTCAGCAGATATGCCCAGATATTTCGGCACGACTTCTACAGGAAAAAAAGCCACAGTCGGCAACCCGGGACTAGTCTCCCGGATATTCAGGGGGTAATGATGGTCCGAGATTACTACCTTCAGTATGTCTACGGCAAGACCGTCCTGTCTTGAAATGTATGTCTTTCTCGCTGACTAGAGACTCTACAAAGAGAATTAAATCGCAGAGACTAAGAGCTATGACTAAATCAATTAAATGAACCACCCGCCGGCCGCTCGTCGTCGAAGCATGAAATCTATCCGAATCTCGAGGACCCTGTCTCTCTAGGAGACTGCGGGGAAAGATCCCTGAATACACGGAAACGAGGACGCGGCCCCGAGATCCAGGGGGCGTTTTTCCCTTTCTACAATCGTAATAAGGCTACGCTAAAGAAGTTGCGGAGCTATGCCCGTCATCAAAATATGTGACGGGAAGATTAGGGAATTTGCTCGCCTGATACATTCGACGACAGACTTTTAAAATGGAAAACTATCCAGCCTCTCTCACGTTCTCTCTTGAAATTAATGAGACGCTAGATGACTGTTAAGCAAACATGATCATTAAGGCCTTCCAATTGCTGCTTCTCAGCGGCCTGCTGCAGGCCAGTCTCGCAGCATTCGTCTCGTCTCCTAGGGCATTCAGCACCTATACCACACGTCAAGAGGACGCAGAAACCTTTACCAATCCCGTCGTTTACGAAGACTTTGCGGATAATGATGTCTCCCTGGGTCCAGATGGCGCATACTACTTCTCCGCCTCCAACATGCACTACAGCCCCGGTGCCCCCATACTACGCTCTCATGACCTTGCCAATTGGGAGCTAATCGGTCATTCCGTGCCATCCCTCGACTTTGGTGACAACTATAACATGACGAATGGTACCAGAGCTTACAGAGGCGGAACCTGGGCGTCTACTATGCGCTACCGTGCTAGCAACAAGCTCTGGTATTGGATTGGCTGCGTTAACTTTTGGCATACCTACATATACACTGCCGAAACTGTTACGGGCCCCTGGACGCGCGCTGCCGTGCTACCGGGAGGGACATGCTACTATGACTGCGGCCTTCTGATTGATGACGATGATACAATGTACGTCGTTTACGGTGCCACTAATGTCTCCATCGCACAGCTATCGCCCGACGGACTCAGCCAGGAACGCACAGAACAAGTCTTCACTGCATCAGATGTGGACGAGAATGGAATCGAGGGAAACCGCCTGTACAAACGGAAGGGTCTCTACTACATCCTCAACGACCACCCAGGCGATAGAACCTACATCTGGAAATCCACCAGCCCCTGGGGTCCCTATGAGCCCAAAGTTTTCGTGGATAATATCCAATCCCCCGTCCCAGGAGGCGGCGCCCCACACCAAGGCAGTCTAGTACAAACCACTTCACCCGCTACTGGCGACGAGCAGTGGTACTTCATGTCCTTCACCTGGGCATACCCCGCAGGCCGCATGCCCGTTCTGGCCCCTATAACCTGGGACTCACTGGACGAATACCCCACCCTAACCCCGGATCCATCAACCGACGGCTGGGGTGCGACCTACCCCTTACCCCTCCCTCCCAACCCTCCCTCAACAAACTGGACAGGCATAGATACCTTTCCCGGGCCAACCCTCAGCCCAGCCTGGGAATGGAACCACAACCCGGACGAAACCAAATACAGTATCGCAGAGGGAGGAGGTCTAACCCTCTCCACCGCCTCCGTAATCACAAACGACGACCTTTATGCCGCTCGCAACACGCTCACCCACCGCATCCACGGCGAATACCCCGTTGGCACAGTCTCCCTGGACATCTCCAACATGGCCGACGGTGACAGGTGCGGGCTAGCTGCTTTCCGCGATCGTAGTGCGTACATTGGTATCACGCGCGATGGGGATGTATACACCATTTCTGTCGTGCATAACGTCACTCAGGACGAGACGACGTGGGAGACCACGGGGACGGGGCATGTGGTTGCTTCAGAAGAACTTGTGTTCCAAGGGGAAGTGAAAGAGGTATGGCTGCGGGCGTTGCTGGATGCGCGGGCGAGTGGGACGAAGGAGGCGCGGTTTGCGTATAGCGTTGACGGTGGCGGGGAGGAAGGGTTTAGGGAGCTGGGAGGGGAGGAGTCGTATGTGATGTGGACGAATTGGGCGTATTTTATGGGGTATCGGTTTGGGGTGTTTAATTATGCGAGCAGGGAGTTGGGTGGGGAGGTGATGGTTAGGGAGTTTAGGAGTGAGTAGGAGACGGTTTGGACGGTTTATGGAGGTTTTATGGAGGTTTGTATATCGAATGGGTGGCTCTTTTTGTAGGGATCTGTGGTCTACAGGAAGCTGTCAGGGAATTAATAGCTGGAAAGGGGTTTGTTATATTGGCTTTGATGGTTGATATGGTGAGGAGGTAGGTTCAAGTTTATCAGTGAAGACGAGAATGGTTCGGCAGGGAAAGTAGAGTAAGCTGTATCTGAATATGATTCAACGCTGCGGATTGCTTGTTTACGCGTCAGTTGGACAGCCATGACAAGCAGATATTTTTAAAAAAGCAAGGAAACGGAAACCAGCACTTACTACCCGCTTAACAGTCCATTAATTCCTCCATAGAGCTACCTAGCTAGTATGTAACAAAGGGGAAGGAATCTGCCAGTGGCTGCTACCTTACAGAAAAGACAAAGATAGCAAATTCAAAATACAAGCCTTATTCCTTCCAAGATATTACAAAACTCAACCCCCATATCATCCCATCCCATCCTATTCAACTCCATTCCCATTACCATTCCCAAATCCAACCCCAAACCCCCTATCTCAAATCATCTCACCAGTTTTCGTACCTAGGCAATACGCGAAGGCATCACCTAAATCCCACAACGTCCACGAAGAGTGGGAAACTCAGCAATACCACAGCGAATGACAGCAGCCAACTCGTGCCCGCCATCACCTTCCTCCTCGAACAACTCGCACATGGACATATACGAGGCCAGGATGCGGGTGGTGGTACGCTCGAGGTGAGACGCGATGTCGTCGACGTCGAATTCAGCGATGAGAGCCAGGCTGGCCTCTGCCTTGACAACTTCGGTCAGGGTGCGGCGCACCTGACGGGCCAGGATGTTCATCTGCACCTGGGTCCCGAAGTTGGGGACCGAGGAGGCGGTGGAGACGGCGTCGCTGGCAGTAGAGTCGTTGGAGAAGATGGAGGCGGTGTCGTCGTCATCGTCATCGTTGGCGTTGTCACGATCGTCGTCGCCGTAGTTGGAGGCGTTGGAGAGGGAGTCGAGGTTGTCCTGGCCGTCCAAGTCAAAGTCGAAGGCGATTTCGATTTCGTGCTCGTCGTTGGCGGCGGTGGCAGCGGCACCGTTGAATTTTTTGTTGGCTTTGTTGGCTTTGGAGGCCTCGAAGGCGGCGACGTTGATGGGGTAATGACCAACTTCCTTCAGGATTTCGGACTGTGTGGGGTTAGAGATATTGACGCGTGATAACTTGGTGGAATGAAAGGTAGTACTCACCATGTCCTTGTCGAAGGGGAAGTAGGCGATTTTGATGTCTTCATAGCCATCCCCGTTCTCAGAGGTCGCGTCAATGTCGTCGTTGACCACGTCGTTGCCAACGTCATAGGGATCGACTTCGTTCAGGGGGCCCATGTTGACAGTGGAAATCGGTTCAGACATGACTTCTATGAGATAGCCAATGTTTTAGTATCCAAAATGGAATGATAGCAAATAAGAGATATGAGGTGGAAAAATATGCTGAGCGAGAGAAGAGCAGGTGTATAAAGAAGAGAAGAAAAAAGGAGAGAAGAAAAAAAAAGAGAAAAAAAGGTAAACAAATAGGCAAAAAGCAGCCATGCGGTTTATCATGGATGTCGTCTATAAAAATTATAGAAAATATAATCAGAAAAAAGTAAATCCACTGTCTTTGTTGAGAGAGACATCATGGTATAACAGAGTGCGGTAGACACTGCTGTTTGGAAAATAACAGGCAAACTTCTCTCATACTTTGAGAGAAACGGGGCAGTAACAGTCTCAACTACGCAGACCTTCTAGCGCATAGATTGCAATACAATTAAGAAGAAGCTTAATATATAGATAGATTGCACGCACGCAGTAAGCACGAAGCAAGATAAACGAATGCAAAACACAGCAGAAGGCAGTTGCAGAAGATTGCTGCGCTGCAAAGAAGCTTCTCTTACCACAAAGTAATCTCGCGAAGAGAAACGTTGCTGACGAGAGTAAAGGGGCGTATATATCAAGGAGATATACACGAAGTGCTTGTTCTAACTCTTGTAGTTGATATCGACGACTTGGGATGGTTGTAAAGGAGAGAGGGTTGAGAGAAGAAGGAACTGTGCGACGAGGAAGAGAAAGGAGAGAAGAGGAAAAGGAGAGGGGTGGTGATAAGCGAGATATAAACAAGACGAAGCGCGTGTGGTGGTGATGGCCATAGTGATGAACCAGACATCCGTAGCCAGGGAGAGGATCGATGACTCAGTGATGATGGGACGCGCAATCAAGAACACTTCAGGATGGGGGAGGATAGGGGGCTGCAGAGGGCTAGACTGAACATCGCAACACTGCAGAGTCATATGCCATCTCGAAGCAGTGAATGGAATCATAGAATAGACTGGATGATACGGAGGGATGGATAGACGGCGGGTAGACGCAAAAGGAGAGTGTTCTGTATAGATTTCGCACCCAATCTGCCTCCATCTGCTATCAGGGGCAGCAGACGAGGTATACCAGACATCTCAGCCGTAGCGTGTATGGCAGACGGCGGACAAAATAAACCAAAATAAACCAGCCACAGCAGACGCAGCCCAACGCGGGAGTCGAACCCACGGCCTTCCCATTTGCGTTTTTTGCAGGTTTTGGAAGATGGGTGCGCTATAGCAAGGGGTGCACAGGCCTCGCAGCCCCGCGCGCGGGAACGCCAGGCCAAATTGGCGGGCATATCCTAGGCAACGAGAGGGGTTGGTGGCCTAGTGGTCAGGACAGGCCAGGGGGCCCATAGCGGCGGCCCCCTCCCGGTGTGGGCGACCCCGACGCCGTACCGGCCAGGAGGTTTCAGGTCACTCCAGCTCCGGGCTGGATAGCGGGCCTCTTCCTGGTACGGCGACCGACTGGCCGAACGAACCGACCGAGCGGCGCAAAACCCCCACCGGGGGGTTTTCATAGCATCGGACTCCCCTGACACGTGGGGACTCCGATGTGAACTTTTTGCTTTTCTTTTTTTTTCCTATATGGTTTGCTTTCTTCCCGGATGGGAGGTTACCTCTCCTCATCAACGTAATTATTCTCTTTTCTTCTTTTTCCCTTTTATTCATGCCCCTGTGCGATGCCTTGTCGCTCGGTCGCGACTGCTGTTGTGTCTGTATAGCAAGCCGCCAACGCGTTCTGCTCCGCGATGTAAAAACACAACGGACACAACTCTCCCAGACACTGGTAACTCTCATCGCAATAACAGTAAGTGGTGTACCCAAAGACGCGATATTATGTCTGCAGAGAATAACTTCAGGATAAGGTAGGTGAGGGCACTTCATTCACAGATACGCCCCGCTGACCTATCTACAATCAAACGATGCACAGGACGGCGAAAGCAGAAAAGCAGAAAAGAACATGCAAGTAGAACAGCTTGCACAACGAGTACTCTCAAGACAGTCCTAGCTAACACGTGTCTTAGGAAGCGCAGCGATAGAAAGACAGCGTCTCCTACCTGATATTTCCTAAGACGTCAACTGAATCATCGATGCTCCTCTACTCGCGGAAACGGCATCATAGCAGCAAGCAAATACACGCGCTAAAGAGGAGCCGAAGGGACGGGCGTCAAGCGGATGTGGTATATAACAGAATACAGCACATATTCCTAAACCAGTTCAACGAAAAGCAGGGCAGTTTACTAGAACAGATTTTCATGTACGGCGACCCTCGACTTAACAATGTTGTTCGCCTAGAACTCTCTGGGCAAGTTGCTTTGAGGGCGTCGAACTCTTGTGGGCTGGCCGTGTCGAAACAAAGACCACATATTCACCATTAGCTATGAAATTCCCGTCTAGCTTACCCTACCAGGTCACTCGAAGGCAAACCCGGCCTGAATTCAGTGCGTTCGTGGGATACTCTCTTCGAACTGGCAACCATTTTCGAGGGAAATCGAGAGATGAGGTTGAAACAGTGTTGTGTGGCTGCGTCGCACTAACGATTTTCCCCGTCCCGTCGACCCACCCCTGCGATGATCCCGGGATATACCATCCACTCGTAATGCGGATGCCAAGACAAAGATAGACGGCTCTCTCTGAATCATTTTCGCATTCTTGATGCTCCCAGTTTTACTAAGCAAAGTATAAAACCTGGTTGCTGGCTGCAGCACTTCCGGGCGTAATTATATCCTAGAGAACCCTGTTCAAACCGTACTAACCATGCTGTATCTTGCAGCCGCGCTCAGTTGAAGCATCAGGAAGTGCGCAAATGACATGGCAAGAAAACCATTATTCACTTCTAAAAATCGGATAGAATTAATATCTTGAGCATCTCTCAAATGCCGTATTCACATTGGCTTTCGTCTTCGTCTTCGTGTAAGTACAATTACACGAAAAAATTTCGCAATTAGCTGTCAAAATTATGACTGTGGCGCAGTCACGCATTCCCACTAACGGGCCTGAGCCCATTAATGCATTATTTCTCAAAAAGTGATAGGCACGATCGAGGCTTAGCAAAACTAAGTAGTGATATTCTTTATTTTTATTGAAAATAAAAGGAAATAAAATTTAAGCCATAAAGAGTGTAGATAGCTGCGCGAGATGGACTCGCAAACCTGCACAAGCTTGAGAGAGAGATATCAGTGCTCAAATTTTGAGAAGAACAGAGTAAAGAAAACAGTTGCTGAAAACAAGTACTTTCAAAGCAGAGTTGACTGATTGTATAGAAATATGAAATGCAAACGCCTGCCACTATATAGTTACGTCTCAGTAAAGTTTCGCTGTATGACTAGAAAACTGAACTGAAGGTAGACGATCATCTTATCACCTCATTCAAGTTATCTGCTGTAAGCTTTGGCCCGCTCACTGAATTACATATGAACATACAACTAGATATGCCACTTTGTTGAGTTGGGTTTTTTTTGAACGAGGCGAACAATACCTAGTTATGTAAGCTCCGCATTCACCAGGGAGATTCACGACGACAGGCATGAGAATGTCACCGGCCCCCTTGGTTCTAAGAATCTGAACTATAATTTATCAGATGATATGTGACAACGGGTTGATATATCTTCTTCAGTCATTTGAACTTTCAAGAAATACGTTCTTGAAATGAATCAGTATTTGAAGGGTTTTTGTTGAATGAGATCATGACGATATATTTAATATCACCTGGTACCAAGATACATTATACCACCGAGGCGTCGTGGCTATCAAGTTTAAAATTGTAGTTTGTTGCAGACTTGGTGCGGTTTCAGTTAAAATCGTAGACGTAGGTTTTTGTCTGTCAAATGGCCGATTCCGCTTGATTGAGTGTTTGCCATGAGTAGCTGATCTGAAGTTGGAAAATTTCCCTCTTATAAAGAAGTGTAGAACTAGGCGGTAAACAGACATGAGATAAACTGATAACTGAGGGCTGCTTAGTAGAGAGAGAGAGATATCAGAGAAGTCGAAATTTATAAACACTCTCTTCTCTGAAAGTCACTTCGCCCGGATGGTTGAGCAACAGGCAATTGCCCTAAGTAAACCTAATCTTATAAAAAGTAGACTGCTTTCCTCTCAAGATGAGTGCTTTAAAATCATTGTCAATGATATCAGTAAAAGTCTCTAGCAGTTTAGCAAAAAAGCAGACTCTCTCTTGTCTCTGATAGCAAAAATATTCTAGTCTGGAGCGAATATCATGTCAGGCAAAGTGCCAGGCATATTCAGAAACAGGCGCAGGTTTTAAAACTGCTGTTATCAAGAAAGATACCTGCAACAGCCGAGAAAGTAAAATTTAAGATGAAAGAGAAAGATGCAACATGACAAAGCACTTCTATAAATGCGCCATCCCGTAGCGCGAGATATACCTTGAGATTCGGAATAAAGAAATCAGAGTCGGACCGTATAAGTTTCCAACTGAAGGATCAGTTGATTGGAGGGAAAATTTACCCACCAACATCTTAGGTTCGCAATCCGGGACTTGGTAGACACTGTCTGTCGTGCTTCGCGGTCAGGTATAAAGAACACGCACGGGAAGGCAAACATGTTAAAAATTCGCAGCATGAAGCATAAGCTCAATAAACAAAGCCAGATCCCTCGTCTAAAGAGCCCTCATAGGGAAGTCTTTGTTTGTTTCAGCTAAAAACCATCGAAAGATTCCCGGGTTGGTCTTATCAACGGAGATATTGAAATGTAATGTGGACGTACTGGGCAAATTCCGATGTTACTGTATCTAGGTAGGTGAGTGGTTTAGAAAAGTGACGTATGCAAGATGCGTTTTGGCCCTGAACCAAAGAATCTCTGTGAAATACCTAGGTAGATATCTAGATAGAATGATTCCGAGTATTATCCACTCAGGCTCTTATTGCTGTTTATCAGTGAGTATTGAACAACAGATCTTGAGATGACATGTCATGCAACTAGCTTGCAAAGAAACAATAAGTAGAAAAACATCAGCCGTCTGTGAATATGAAAAATGCTTCATATTCAAAAAAAAGGTTGCAGAAATGATAACCTTATCTACATTTCCATATTGAAATTACGTGTAAGTAGTGAGAATATCAATCAATAATCAATAGGCGAGTTAGATTCTATTATTCTTCTCCTTCGTAAAAACTAAAATGAAAATGAAAATAAATTAAATTATCCAATGTCAAAAGAAAGGAAAGGAAAGGAGCGTAAGTCAATGCACTCTGGCCACTCGCGAACCCGCACGAGTCTGATATGCAAAGGTGAAAACTAGCACCTGGGAAAAAAGAAGCAACTGAAAACCAAGAAAAAGCATGAGATCTATAGCTGAAAATAATAGCATCAGATGTTGACGATGCTATTCAACGTGGAAAATAAATTCTGCATCTTCGTTAGATAATAGTGAATGGTTAATTATATATGAGAAGGACAAGAGGGCTTACCTAAACCTCAAAATATAATCCATAGTCACTTGTTAGCCCGAAGAAATTAAGGAATTCTATTCTTTCTCGCTTTTCTTTTCCTCCTTCTTGTCTACCTTTTTTCTTGCCCAAAATTCTGGTGCGTGATCCCGACACAGTTCAATGTATTCTCCTGGGCGAGATGGATTGGGCTGTTCAATTCTGAATAAGGTATTTGAATAACCAGCATGTTCGTAAGAAACCGGAACACGAGCCAGGATCATTGTTTGCTTGTTTGAATTCTTCTCTTTGCTTTTGACATCCTTCTTTGCATCTTCCTCATCCTCCGAATCTTCCATGCTCTCAATGTCGTCTTCATCTACCTACGCGCCAGGGGTAACGTTGACGAGCTTCCCTGATAAATTCGGCCCTTCCCTAGTCTCTATCACCCAGTTTATCATCAGATTGTCAAAACAATCGGCCTGTTAGGCCCCGAAATTACCAGGCCATAAGTAACGTCGCACGGTGTGAAAATTTCCTTGTTTTTATCATGGATACGGACCCCTTCAAGAACCTTTACGGTCAACTTGTATTCCACTTCCTCCCAATCCAAATTTCTGTATAAGCAGCATCTTTCCTTGCAAAGCATCGCGAGGATTATGGACTACTCAGAACCCTCGGATATCTAAGTTTAACTTGGATTCCGTAGATTCAAATTGCAAAGTACGGAGAGTAAGAGCGGAAGTAAGATAGTGATATCAGCGAGGAGATGGGACCATAGGAAATGTCAAGGCGAAAAACAACTCGGCGGCGGATTGAAAAAGGATTGGATCTTGACGACTGGAAAGAGTTGCGTATTTGGCGAAAACAAGCTGCATTTTATATAAATCCCTTTTTGGCCCAGCCAACTAAATGCTTTTGCCCGAGGGAATGAGTAGTTCATGGCGGCATCGGGTAAAGGAAACATCAATAAGGAACTCTTTCACCGACGAATACTTCAGACATTCCTGTTTTCGACCAAGTTAGGGAAATATGAAAGAATCTTTTAACCCCCTCAAGTGATCGGTGGTAGGTTTCTGCTGGATAGACATTGACAACTCCTCTTTTCCTCCGGAAGGGGAATTATCATGAAGTGTATACACTCAAAGGCAACCACGGTTAAAGTATGCATGGTTTCCACATAATTACTTGCTGAAACAGTGAGTGACTGTAAGCTTGGTGTTATCAAACAGATATCCTTCAACAGAAACAGGTCCAAACTCACGAGGAAAAGAACAAGCTAGCAATGCAAAACATTCCTTTGGGCGTGAGATCCAGAGAAACAAAAAAAGAAAGATTCAGTTATGGAGCCAAAAGGTCGAAGCATAACTGTTCTTTGAAGATTAGAACTAGTCAATCGGGGATCGGTACAATCTCCAACAGATTAACCGCATGCAGGAACCATGCAATTTTTGCTCGGGTAACTATTGAGAAAATTTAGAAGCCAAGCAAAATTAAAGAATGATCATTTCAAACGCCGAAGATTCCTGAAGGTTGGAAGGGGTTGAAAGAAGTAATGAGATTCAGAGGTTCTAACCACTAAGCAAGCTCTGTAATCATGAGCCTTGTCTGACTGATACTATTGAGTGAGATTAGCTCCAAAAGAGATGTGCAGACTGTGCAGACTATGCGGGCGTGCATCTCCGCGTAACCTTAAATGCCTTGACCCTTCTTCGGAACCGGGCCGAACGAACCCTGAAACCGTATAATCCTAAGCGTATCTGTCTGTGGACCTGTCCGATTCGTTCGCGCCGAATATACTGATTTTGCAGACACAGGCGAGGCGTTATAAAGCCTAGCGAAGATTGTAAGAATCGGGAGTGGAAAGCACGAATAGATAAAACAAATGATATCCCGCCCGAAACATCTCTAAACCTTCTTGGAAAAATAATCTAGGGCACAAAACATTGAATAAATGACGGTATGAAAGCGAACGACAATGGCGCGAGAGAAAGGACACCCGAAATAAATATGCAACCTTCCCATAGCTGTGTTCCCGTGAGCAGGCATGAGGAGGCAATAAGGTGTAGACTGTAGATTGTCCCGAGTTCTTGAGGTTCTCCGCTACTCCAAAAAACTTGAAGGTGGGTGGGGGGCAAGCCTATAATGCATAGGGCCTTTGTCATGAATAGTAGTTAACGTAATTCCCAACCGAGCGGATCACCCAACCGAGCGGATCACTAAATCCACTGTACATAGATAAATCAATTTGAAATGTAAGTTTTAACAACAAAAAGCTAATATATTATTAAAAAACTAAATTATACTAGGATTAGGACATGTTCTTCTTGTGTGTTCAACAGTGCCACAGTTACTACATCTCTGTGGCGCTTGTAATTGTGGTTGTGAGGCAGGTGCTTCAGGTTCATATGATTGAACAATCATACTTTCAACAGGTGGATTAGAGGAAGGAATAAGATTTTGAGCCTCTTCTCTTGTAAGACCTTCTTCATGTTGAATTGGCCTTCTAGATCTTGCACATTTCTGCTTCTTCTTCTCATTTAGAGCAAATATATCCTGATATTGCTTCTTCATAACTGAAGCAGTGATCATCTCCTGCTCACATGTCTTGAGAATCTGATCAAATCCTTCCTCAAAGGCCTTGGTGGGGTTCATATGGTCTTGCTCAAGAAGAGTTTTGACTTTGCTTGCCTGCCGTTGCAGTTGTTGAGAATTCTTAGGTGTTTGAAGAATCCAGGATGACTGGGAGTTGCTGAATCAGCTTCCTGGGGGTGTAGGTGTACGGAGCTGAATATCAAGCTTTTGAATAACCTGATCAGGATTGTACAGGTTAATTCCAGTTGCAATAAAGCCACTTTGAATATTCTGAGATGTAAAGGCCTCCTTCCTTGCTGTAGAATATGCATCCAAGAAATCTGCTTTCTGAATGATGTTGAAGCCAAGTTGCATTCACTGTTCAACTAGGCCTTCATATGAATGCTTTAGAACTGCAAAAACACTCACATTCAAAGGCTGCAAGAGATGTGATGAATGAGGTGGCATACAGAGAGAAATTATGTTGTTCTCTGTACAGAGTTGATTGAATTCAGATGTAAGATGACTGCCATGATCATTCAGTATAAGCAAGGAATAACTGCCTCATCTTCATACATTTGTGATTGAAATGAACACTCTTGTAAGCCATCAGAGCTCAATCTCATCTGTAGTTCAGTCATTAGAACTAACATTCAGTCTCCAGTCATCTGAAAGATCATTGAACTAGTCTTCTTGAGTATTGTTGCCCTTGAGAATAATGTACAGAGGTAGATCCCAATCAGACACATTAACTGACTCAATCACAGTAACTCATTTGTGATTTCCTGGCTGTAGAAGCTTCATATGGCCATATTGCTCAGAACTAGTAACAACTTTTGTAGTTGCACAGAGTTCTATAGCAAATTCAGTCTCATCAAAGTTGTAGATATCTTCTTGTTGAATCCCATACTGAGCAAAGACACTATTTAGTGTGTCAAATCATTCATGAATAA
>PDNB01000241.1:0-39641 GCA_002573585.1 Helicocarpus griseus UAMH5409
GGGGGGGGGGGGGGGTTTCGGGGCGGACAGGGATTGTGAACTCCTACGCGATTTCACGCTTCCAATTAGGCATGCTAACCCTGTTTCCTGTTTTTAGTCAATGCTGGCAGGCGGCATCGGTGGCACCAGCGGTGACATGCTTATGCACTCCCTCGACACGGTCAAGACACGGCAGCAAGGCGACCCGCACATCCCGCCCAAGTACACATCTATGTCCTCGTCGTACGCGACCATTCTGCGACAAGAGGGGATTCGGAGGGGATTGTATAGCGGCGTCACTCCGGCGTTGCTAGGCTCGTTTCCTGGCACGGTGATTTTCTTTGGCACCTACGAGTGGAGTAAGAGACATATGCTGGATGCGGGGGTGAACCCGTCGATATCATATCTTGCGGGCGGTTAGTAGAAAGACCCTTTCCTGATTATCCTTTTGTTTTTATCTGACACGGAATCAAGGCTTCATCGCCGATCTCGCCGCATCCGTCGTCTATGTCCCGTCCGAAGTCCTCAAGACCCGCCAACAGTTGCAGGGGAGATACAACAACCCCTTCTTCCGCTCTGGCTACAATTACAGAGGTACCGTCGACGCCTTCCGCACAATCGTCCGCCAAGAGGGCTTCAGCACATTGTTTTCCGGCTACAAGGCAACGCTCTACCGAGACCTGCCCTTTTCCGCGCTGCAATTCGCTTTCTACGAGCAGGAACAGAAACTTGCCAAGCAGTGGGTGGGCAGCAGGGATATTGGGCTGCCGCTGGAGATACTGACGGCCACAACGGCCGGCGGGATGGCCGGTGTCATGACATGTCCGCTCGACGTTGTCAAGACGAGAACGCAGACGCAGCAAAACCCGGAAAGCTCGCCATCTTCAGCTACGGCGCCGGTAGGGTCCGGAAAGCACGCGACAAAATTAAAAGAGGCTACTGCGCAGAATGTACAATCGAGGTCGATATCGACGTCCTCCCCCTCGACCTCGACGGTGAAACCCGGTGCGCCGGTACTGGATACGTCGTCTGTATTTACGGGATTGAAGCTGATATATCGGACTGAGGGGATTTTGGGGTGGTTTAGAGGAGTGGGACCGCGGTTTCTATGGACGAGTGTGCAGAGCGGGACGATGTTGGTGCTGTACCAGTATCTGCTAAAGAAGCTGGAGACCTACCAATCGTCGCAAGAGGGTGAGCTGAACAGTGGTGGTGCGATGTTATGATAGGGGTTGGTTTTATATATCTTCCTCTTCTTCTTTTTCCCTGTTATTATTCCCTGTCACTGATGGCGGCGGGTATGGATATGGCTTCTTTTGTATGTTGTCCCTTGCATAGACAGGCGTTTTTGTTCGGCTTTATGCGGGATTTATGTGTTGCGTGTAGGGCATGTTTTCTTCATTTTCTTTTCATTTTGGTTTTTTGCTTTTATTATACATTCTCCCTTTTCCTCTTCGCTGTCGTAACATATTCTGTCTTTGTTTTTATTCGCCTATTCTTGTTATATAGAACTTGAACTGTACAGTACACTGGGGGCTGTTGGGGTCTATAGATAGATAGATGCCTCGCGTCGGATATAAAATCAACAAATCTCCTACATGCAATATTCAGGATCCAGCGATATCTTTCTCCCCCCTATTCTCCGCGAGTTGTTATTGTCGAGTATGACATCGGCTGTGGATCAACGGGGATCCCGGCTCCAAAAAACACGCTAGTCAGGTGTAAACAACAAGAACAAACAACATCGCCCAAACACCACCACCACCACCACCATCACCACACTACTTATCTCCCTCCCCTCTCCTCTATCATATCGCATCGACCCGCGTCATACCCCCCTTACCTTCTGCATCACCTATACCACTACACCCTTAAAATTATACATCAATCCAGTCGCATCCTCCACGCGACCCAGTATCCAATACCATCAACCGCCATGACGGCCGCTCTCCCCTACCTGCGCGGCCTACGCAAGAGCGACCTCGTCGTCCTCGCCGAGCTCGCAAACCTCCAGGAGTACGTCTCGTATACCTACCATGCTATATCGCGCAATCATAACTAATAACGCGATGATTTTTTTAAAAAAAAACAGCTACGAAGATTACAAGAAAGTTGAGCTCGAAGGCGCGCTGGACGACCACCTCTCCGCCAACCGCGCCTCGCTCTCCGGCGAACAGAAGCTGGCAGAGTACTACCGCCGTCTCTCCCAGCCCGCGCGCGCATCGCCCATCAAGCGCGAACCCAAGACTGAGCCAGCGGGCATCACGTCCGGCGAAGAGGTTGCAAAGCGACCCGCCCGCGCCCGGAGGCAGATCAAGCCAAAGCAGGAGATCGAGGCTACGTTCGTTCCCCCCTTCGTCTCTTCTTCCTTGTCCTACATGTCTCCTTGTTATCCTGCGCGACGAACGCGTTTCAATTTTTAATAATACTGACAACAAAGAAAATCAACAGCGACGAATCCGACTCCAGCAGCGCAGCCGCAAGCTCCTCCCCGCCCACTTCCCCCCAATCCCCAGCCGCCAATTCACCCTCAGCCGCCCAATCCCAAACGCAAACACGTACCCCAGCCCGCCCTTCGCTTCCCTTCTCCACTTCCCTCCCACCTTCCCCCGCCGTAATCACCGACGCCATCGACCGCCAAACCACCAAAGCGCGCAAATCCATGAGCGACGCCTGGGTCGCGTCGGGCCTCACGGAGCGCTCGCACGCCCTGCGCTCCTGTCTCAGCAGCGTCCGCGCCATCGAGACCATCACGCTGCTGCTAGAGCTATCCTGCCTGCTATTCCAAATCGTACCCGTGCGGTATCTAGCTACGTTCCCCGCGGTGGAGCGCGTCGGCACGCCAGCCATTGCCGTGCGCGTACCAGATCTGTTTATCCTGCTTGAGGGGTCATTTTGGGGCCCGTTTTCGCTGTGGGTGCTGACGAGCCTGGCGCTGCCGGGCGTGTTTGCTTGGTTTTTCAATTTGAGCTTGAAGATTTCGCAGCAGGCTGCGAGCACGCATAGTTATGGGACGCGTCGGTCTAGCGCTGCTGCTGCTGCGGCGAGCCAGACGGGGGAGAGGAGTAGCTTTGATCCCCTGGTTTATCATGTGGCCAAGGCGCTGGTGGCGTATGTGGTCTATGGCGGTCAGTTTACGTTTGGGGATGTTTATAGTTTGGTTAGTGTGAGGACCGTTGCGGGGGCGGTGCCGGGGGGTCTGCAGGGACTGTTGACGGGGGCGGCGGTGGGGGGGTTGGGGAGTTTGTATGAGGCTATTTTGAGGAAGTGAGTCTTCATTACTCTTTGGAGAGTTTGATGGAAACGGGGCGGGATGGTCAAGAGGTGGTTTGAATGGTCGAAGATTATTGAGGGTGAGTGCTCAGGTGGTTATGGTTACGATTGAAAAGAATAAGGATATATGATATTGGGAGGATTCTGGGCTTTCTCCTTTTGCGAATTGTTTTCTGTTATCATTTGGTTTTGCCCTTTTTGCTTTTATGTTGGTTGGGCTTTGGTTGCTTCCGCCCGTGTTATCTGCTATTTGCTATCCCTCTGCTTTCACTTCTCATGCTTTCAAGGGTCTGTGGGGTTTGTCTCTCCCTCTCCTCTATTGTTGGCTTAACCTTTCTCTGTTTTCCTGGCGATGGGGACCGGTCTTTTCGCTTTTCCTGTTTCAATCCTTTTCCTCTAATGGTTCCCACGTCCTATCCCCCCTTTTTTGAACTTCTTCCTCCGGCCTTTTATGTATATCCCCTTCTTTACTACTCGTTTATTTTCTTTTTCGGCGGGGGAGTGTGGTCGGTTTGGGTCTGATCTTTTTTTTTTCTTTTTTACCTTCTTATATCTATGGCTATGGATTGGAAAGGGTAGGAGGCGGGTTTTTATGTTTCATTATTTATTTAACTTGGGTTTCGTTTAGTTATCTTTTTTATTCTTATCTAGTGCTATTGTTTGGCTTTTTGAAATCTTTTTAAACGGTTTGAAAGTAATTCTACTAAGCTTGTTTGGCCTTTTTCCATATTTGCTGGTTTCGGCGCAGGGAGAGGGCTGATAATACGGAAGTTTGATATTTCGGGGTTTGGTTGGGAAGCGGAGAGGAGAGGACAGACAGATGTATGGGGAAGAAGGCCTTTTAGATAAATGTAAGTACAATCAATGTACCTGGTTATTTTAATCCACTTTCAGATCTGTTTTCTCTTGTGTTTCATGAAATAAGTAGTATTGCAGATGGAGAAGTAAAGAGATGTGCTCTATAATGCCTCAGTCTTCTTCTGGCCATTAATCCATCTATTATTCAGTGTTTGACTCCAATGTCTTCTGCTCAGGCCATGAAGGAAGGATTGAGGCTGGTGCCGTCGTGGTTAGTATATATACAATACAGTACAGTAGGCCATGTATGCATACTTTCCGAAACTATTTGTTGAAATGCTTGCCTGTTCCAAGATGGGGAAAAAGGAAAATAAGATTCGGGAGAGAAGGGGGTTGGATGAACAAATGAAGTATGGGAGGAAAATCTAATATAACAAGTACAGCTCTATGACGCTGAACTGAACAGGGAGAGAAAAGGGCAAGCAAAGCACTCTTGGGTATTTTTTGTTCATTTTATGCCTTTCTTTTTTTCTCTTCTTTCTCCTTTCTCAGTCATCTGCATCTCATCTGATCACTCTTTCCAGGTTCTATGAGGTTGTCGATTTCTCTTCTGAAGGTGTTGGGGCGGCAGGTTTCTGTTCGCTCTTCTCCAATTGCGCGGGAGCGGGCGCAGGCGTCTCTGATGTCTCTGGGTTGGAAGATGATGCTTCGGCTAGCTGGGCATCGGCTTCCTTTTCCTCGTCTTCGGTGGGATAAATTTCAGGATGCTGACGGAAGCAGGTTTGCATGCCTCTGTTAAAAGTAAAAAAAGCAGGTTAGTTTCAATTGCCGGAGTGGATAATCGAATAGATAGAGAGATTGGGGTAGGGAATCGGATAATGCAGCAGGGGTTAAGAGGAATAACGTACTCGAATTTCTCAATGCAATCCATCCCCTTTGGCTCCTCCGTCGAGTACACAAAACAGCTAAATGCCGCTCTAAACTCCTCTCCGCATGGTCCATGTGCCATACCACCTAGACAGGGACAATCCCAATTGATCTCTCCGGTCTCGGGATTAAAAGCGCCTTCACTGTCAGCCTCCTCCTCGAGCTCTCCCGGTGTTAGCAGCATGGGCTGTGCTTCCGATGGTGCAACTTCTACATCAGCTGCAGCGGCAAGATCAGACGATTCTGTGGCGGAGGGAGTGGTGATTTCCGCCGGTGCAGCGGCTTTTGCGGCGGCGGCTTTGGCCTTCTTCGCGGCCGTTATGGAGTCGAGAGTCTGGAGAGGAAGGTCATCTTCAGATTCTTTGGGAGATTGAGAAGCCGGTTGGAAGGAAACTGTGCATGTCGCGAATATAAATGTCAGATAAAAGAATCGCAGATCCAAGGTATTCGTTTTGCTGAATCTGGAATCTTACAGCCAGGTTCGTCGGCGAACACAGAGCTCGTATTATAATAATATACAGCACCCGCAGCCAGACCCCATCTTACAACAGTGCCCTTCCAGCTGCCGGACTTGCGCGATGGGGGAGCGGTGCTTATCAATCGTCTTGCTTGGGCAAGTCGAATGTGTCGGGGAGTGGAGGCTTGGAGCAGAGAGCGCGCGGCTGGTCTATACATGGTTGGAAGTCAACAGCAGCAAAGATGAAAAGAAGATAGATGATATCAATGCAGGAGAGAATGCATTGAGTGAAATGAAAGAGTGTGGGGAGGAATTGAGCAGGAATCCGCCAACTTTCTTGTCTGTCTTGTCTGTCTGTTCTTGTCTACTATCGCTGGTCGGATGTCGGAGTTTTTAGCCCGGAGCACTCGGCTTATGTAAGCGGTAACTTCCCGGCGTCGTCTTTATCTCAACCTCATTCCTTCATATAATTCAAGGAGCCCGTCTGTATCAAATGCAGCTCTCAATTGGGTTCCCTAGACCAATGCTCTCTTTTTACGATATTTACCTTCCAGCGCCAGTCTTTGGATGACCATATTGTTGGTTCATCAGGCTGGGATGGGTGGATGCTATATGCAGTACCCGAAAGCATATGAGCGTGAAGTCCCATTGCTACCGGTATTGCAAATATTTCATATGCTCGTCCAATCTCGGGCTATATTCAAACGAGGCTTGGAGGGGTGTGTTGCTGTACTCCAGGACGCCAACTGCTCAAACAGGAGTTGAGTTCATCATTCCTTGCAGTGTTAACCTAGATACGACCGGGAGCTATTCAGCAAGCTGTCGTGGCTATGATAGTATTGCGCCTTGTCCAATCTGACAATGCATTCGGCATCATTGGCAAGCTTAACTGGAGCCGGAGGCCTGTGCTCAGAATCCCACCTTCTTGCACATAAATCTGTTTATCTACAAGGAGGATGGGTTGCATATGTTATGACTGAGTTCAGACAGTACAGGCCGTACTGATGATGCTAAGGCTTCAGTCAGCAGTTCAAGAAATCACACAATTTTGTCAATATGCCTGAGCAATCCAAAGACTTTTGAAAACACAAGCTTAGACGACAAATATCATTGGACAGGATTTGACAAGATGTGGTCATGTCGTCCCGATATCCAGTCAGTTAAATATAGCGAAGTTTGCAAGCTGAATTGATTGAAAATCACTAACGAGCGCGAAAACATCTTGTACAAGGAAATGAAGGAAGTCAAGAAGTAACAAGATGTGACAGTCATGGACGTGTCAACATATGAAGGAAACCCGCCAGGATCATCAAAAAAGAGTTAACAACTCGAGCGCACTTATGCCGTATCTCTCCGACGCAGATTCTTTCCTAGTTGTGACAGGGGGAAATGCATACTTTGCCAACGGCTCTCATACTATCTCATCCGACATATCCTCTTCTCTTTCTTTCTATAGCTAACATAACTGAGCGACTTGTTTCGTGTCTCTCTGCACCCAGAGAGGACAGCTTAATCTTCGTGTCTTGATGATTATGGTGAGTGACGTCTAGAATGATTATGGGCAGGACAACATCACACAGTTCAGATGTGTTAGCTGCAGCCTCCATGCTCTACCCGAAAAATGGTCTTTCCTTTCAAGCATACGCCACTAACCAGACATTTACCGAAAACAACCATAATATCCGCGGAAACCATATCAAACTACTACAGTTGAACCTCCGGAATACAGTACTCGTGACGGTAAATCCGCCATATGCCAACGCAAACTGTTTTCATCCATACACAGCAGAATTAGTTCCTCTCGCGTCGCAACCCGTGCGATATCAAGGACCGTCTTCAATGGAATTCGCCACGAGAGGCAACCTGCGCCTTTCTCCAGCAGGAAGGAGGCAGCTTCCCGCTTTCGCATTCTCGTGGCAATATGAAGAGGAGTCCCGGCACCAAGAAACTTCTTCTCGCGCCACGCTCTTCGATCATCTTTGAACATGATCTCATCGATGGGGCAACCGAGATTCAGGAACAGTTCCATGACTTCGAGCTGGTCGGGTCCGTCGCGGAAAACGGTACAATGCAAAGGGTATCCCCTTCTAACGGAAGCACCACGTTCCAGCAGAAGTCGAATATGTTAACAGGTGCTTTCATAGCGGTTCTCGACAGTGTGGTGATATTCCAGTCACCCCTTGCATTGGGATCCGCTCCATGATCGAGATGCCACCGTGTGAGGTATTCGTCGTGTAGTACAAAACTGTAATTGCTGAGCATGTTTACTGAGTCTTCAAAGAGCAAGTGACTTACCCAAGGGTAGGAGGTAACGCCCGCTCGGATAATTCATGAATATCCCATCCAAAATCAATACAGATTTGAAAGATCGCGGTAGAGCCACTCTCACGAGCGGAATTAACATATAGAACTGGCTCCTCACTACGTGTTTAATAGGTAAAACAGGGTTCCTGGACGATTATTCCGCGCGGCTTTAAGACAGCTACGTTGAACAGCCCGTAACGCATGTACTGTGTCCGCTTCCAATGCTTTTCGCACAGCAATGTGTAACGAAGTTAAGGTTCCAATAGCTGCAAGAAAGGCGATGTCGTTAAGCACACTGTGAATATTCCCACCAAGTGTCGCTCCAGCTATGGCGCTGAAAATGAGGTCTATGCCTCTGCACAGTAAATGATCACAGAGTAGGTCAAAGCCTTCTTTATTACCGTAATATCCTACCCAGAAAATTGCATTGTCTAGTTGCCAGCCACGAGGCTGTAACAAAAGCAACACTTGAAGGATGTTAACTGACTCAAGTTGTCACGCGATCTCAACGGCCCTCTCGATTGCAGCATTTGATAGGAGGGTCCCATCCCTATCGCGTATTCGAGGATATTTCCCTGGTTGGTTTTAACAGCAAAGGGTATAAAATCATTCCAAAATAAGTTTTCATCGCCTTTCGCCAGATGCGGCTTTCGACATTTACGGAGTACGAGCACGACATCTCCATGTCTGCCTTCAGTCGCTACCAAAATGGCTCGATCATGGAGATAATGCGGATGAGTGACGAAGCCCTCCGTCTCTAACAAATGGGAGATTAAATTCCGATGCTCGTTAGCAGCAGCTGAGCTGAAAGCATTCATGCAAGGTTATCCGCCATCTATTTCCCTGCACTTAGGGGCAATCGAGAAATTGCCTCATTACACAACTTCGTTGTTGAGGGTCAGGGTATAGGTCCACGCTCTCCAACATTCAGCGTGGACTTTATGCTGCGTCAAGGCGCATAAGCTGTGGCTTTCCGAACAGGGTTCCACTCCGTATTTCCAGGAAGTAAATGTCGATGCGATTGCTTGACAATAAAAGCATGAGATTTAAGGCGTAACCAGGAATACTAACCTTGCCATCTCTTAAAAAGCTGAAGATTGGAAGGTATCTGGCTGACCGATATGAAGCATATATATTCGATATCATCTATATCTTTCCTGCCCCTTTCCCAGTAACTGCAGCAGCTATAGCAGCGCCTTCACTCGACCCATCCTTGACCATGTTCAACCGGAGCGGCAGTTTATCAACCGGGTATCCAAGAATCTCCCCCAAAGCCTGCAAGACGTTGTCCTTCAACTCGGGATTGTTGAGTAACACTGAACCGTCAATGCCAACGACACACGAACTCAATCCTCTTTTCTTATATATAGCGGCAAGTCCACAGGCACAAAGCCGGGCCGCGCGCATGTCGATCATTCTCGCAAGATCTCGACATAATCGGACCTCTTCCTCATTCAGGGGTATCTTCAATAAATGCTCGAGTACCTCTCGCTTATCGAAATGGTTGGTCATGCCTATCTTGGCCAGCATTATACAGTCAATTGTTTGGCTTTTATCAAGCATGGGCACCTCCTTGCCCCTAAAAATCAGGTCTTGGCTCTTCAAATCTTGCAATACTAGTCGGAATATCTCCCCTAGATAGAGCCCTGAGGTCATCTTTTCGTATGACTGCTGCCCAGGACGTGGAGATTCCTTGTCCACGGTAACATCATACTTGGTCCGCGGTAAGACGAGATGTTCATTGTCAAAGGCTCCATATTCACAGTTAATCGCCATAAGCACACCTGGCTTGAACTGGGGTTCCCGCAATTTTGGAATATTGCCGCAGTCCTCCATATACGCGGCGTTGCAACCAGTACCGAAGATTGCTCCTATGCAAGTGTCAGGTTCTCTATACATCGACGACACCATCGTTCCTGTCGTGTCGTTTATTAAGATGGCAACTTCAACGTTCGACAGCCCCTTTTTGTAAAGTTAGCCAAATGTTATGCAGTTAACAAACGCCCTCTTGCCCACGTACCTGGCGTTTCAAAGCGGCCTCGAATTGCTCGACGACATCGTAACCTTCCGCACCACTCACATCAAAACCCTTGGTCCATCGCTGCAGAACGCCACGGTTTACGGCGGACTGCGTGACCGGGAACGAAAACGTGAAGGCGAGCAACTGTTTATCCTTCCTGTTCTCCTTAGGCTGCTCATGTTCTATGAATTCCGCCACACAGCTGGCCATGTGGTCCCAAAGTTCTTCCGCCGTGCTAGACTTCAGTCCCTCTGGTAAATCGTATTGTCGTGCAGACACGCGTGCGTGCCTCTTTCCTTCCAATACAACTTGGCAGACGCGAATGTGGGAACCGCCCATGTCGAGGGTTAGATACGAACCGCGTTCATCGCCTTTCGGGGTATCCACGAGAAACGTTGGATTCATTGGCTTTTTTTTTCGATATCAGTCAATGATGCTCATGACTACTAGTCAATGGCTATTTACTTACGATGTTACCCCCTTCTATACTTAGCCCTGCTCTAGAGTAAGTGATTAGCCCTATTGATGTCCGCAGTAAAAGCAATTACCTTTGGTAAGTTCTTTTGTAAAGTGCTCGGTGATAGCCTTTAGTTTCTCTGTGCCTATATGGAATAAGTCGCGCAAGCTGTCGGTCGCCGTCTCCAAATTAATCGACATTTTCGGATCAATTGCGTTGGTATGCGATGTACGGTAGGTTTCCGGTACACTGAATTGTGATGAATGGTGAAATCCTCAGAGCACAACCACACTCACGACCGTATATTTACCTGAAGAATAGCTAAATATGTGCTAACAATTGCGCCTATGCAATTATGATGATTTTCAGGATCATACTAAGTTCGTTCCTTGCTCTCGCCATAGAATCGCTTTATGACGTCACATCCGCGAGGTTCTCAGATACAATTGGATAGCATCCATGTATCTCATCCAAGTAGTTTAAGCTGTCTGAGCCACTTCGAGATCGAAGGGAAGATATATCCTGGCTGTTGGCATTCGATCCAGGCATGCCACGTCCAGCAAGCGTCGACATGACGTAAAGGTGACCGAGCCAGCTCCTAGTTATTCGGGGAGCTCAGAAGGTATTAAGAGGTTGTAAATTTCTCGAAAATCAAGAAAAACCATTCAATTCGAAGCGTCGGACAGACTGCAATTTACAACCACAATCATGGTGTTAGTACGAAGAGCCCCCTGGTGTTCAGTATCACGGTGCCTCGCGCATCGCCCGACAACTCTATACCATGCACAGCGCCAGTTTGCAACCGAACACAAGCCTAGTGGACTTCATGACACGATCGACCCCGTCAGAGCAACTGGAACCCTTCGGCAATTCCGAGATTTCGATCTTGATGGCAAAGTTTTCGCGATCACTGGCGGAGGGCGGGGCTTGGGACTTTCCATGGCGGAGATCTTGGCAGAGGCTGGTGGCCGGGGTAAGTTGCTAACGTTAAATATATCTAGTAATCTATAACAAGAGATATTCTGATTTTACGCTGAATAGTCTACTGCCTCGATAGACTAGAGGAACCAGATGATGACTTTACCCGCTCGCGGAAGAGCGGAGCGACCAGGGGTTCTCTGCATTACCGTCAAGTGGATGTCCAAAACCAAGAGGAGATTGACCGGGCAATGTGCTCAATTGCATCGAGCAAGCATCGGCTGGACGGGGTCGTAGCTGCGGCCGGAATCCCCCAGGTCGGAGATGCCCTTCACCAGGACCTCAAAGCTGCCCATAGGGCCATGGAAATCAACTTTTTTGGCGTCTTCAACACAGCCACCTCTGCCGCAAAGCAGATGTACAAGCATAAATCGCGCGGGTCAATCACCTTGGTGGCTAGCATGAGCGGGCTTGTCGCAAACAAAGGCATGCTGTCGTCCGTTTACAACTCGTCGAAGGCTGCGGTAGTCCAGCTGAACAGGAACCTAGCCATGGAATGGGGGAAAGTTGGCGAGGATGGGTCCGGCGGGATTCGAGTCAATTGCCTTTGTCCGGGGCACATTCTGACGCCAATGGTGAAGGAAACCTTCAAGGAGCAGGAGAAGCAGGGCGATGGGGGTTCGCGGAAGCTATGGGAAGGGGAGAATATGTTAGGACGATTAGCACGACCAGAAGAATTTCGCGGTGCTGCTCTCTTCCTCATGAGCGATGCGAGCAGCTTTATGACGGGCAGTACGCTCGTGATAGATGGAGGTCATAGTGCATGGTAATGAGCTACGGGACTGTACCTTTGTTTTTTTCTTTTTTTTTTCTTTTTTTTTTTCTGGGCCCAGTTTTTGTCCAAGGTTCGATTTCACAGCAATGGCGTATCGTCGATCTTTTTTGGCAGAGATTCTCACACGGAATGCTAGTATTATATGAATAACAGAATATTCAACACACACGCTGATTAAATAAAGTAACAGCTTTGAGATAACAGATAGATAGTCAAATCAGAAATAGATATACTATGCATTTCTGTCGAGTCTTCGCGTGTAGTAATACAGAATTGATATATTTAACTTTTTAGGCCGACGACTAGGAACTTGGCCGTGAATAAACAACAGTCTATATAGACGCAGTGTTCGCTATGACCAATCCAACATTCCAAAATGGCATCGTTGGACCCCTAGGACGTCGTTCTGGCGCACGTCTGCCAAGCAGCGACCACAACATCGTATTGCTCCTTTCAAGAAATATACTATATACTATATAACCTTTGAAGGGTCCCTTCAGTAGGCACTGGCCCTTCTCTTTTCGGAAGCGCTTGGCCTGAGATTCATCCCTGGTGGGAGTAGTCACCCGCGGTGAGCACTTTCGTTGATGGAAACTCTGGAGTCCAAATTTCGTTACCAAGTGGGATCTCCCTGTGATTTTGCAAACCAGTTTCGAAGGAACATGCTGCCAGAAACTCCAGGATCTCTTCGTGCTGTCCCATTCACCAATACTGTATTCCTAACGGTGCATGAGTCATGCTACCGCGTAACTATCTTGCTTGCACACTGGTAAAACCCAATATTGAAGGCAAGGAGAATAGCGGTATTCTATGTGGGAAAAATGGGCTTGCTGCTGAAGTTACTGGGCAATAATGAAAGTGGAATTATTTTTGATATCAAAGATCCGAGCGCAATGGCCAGGGATAAGAATGAAAGATCTTAGTGCCTGCTATCTGGTCGCAATAGCATTTAGATAAGCTACTATGACTTCCGCACTCGTGGGCCCGTACGTGCGAGGGTGACATGACATGAGCAAGCCTCACAAAAGAATCGCTTGTCCTCTATTTCGCAAAGAAATGTTTTCACGCAGAATAGAGCGCAATAGGCTCATACTTAGAGTAGAAAGGAGACTTTCATAGTTCGCAGTAGAAGTAAGTCTTCCACCAGTGGTTAACAAGTCAGCCAAAAGGCCTGAAGTGAAAGGTAGGGCGTACTGTACTTGAATAAATTGAATAGAAGCACCAGAATCTCCAAACACGAACAAAGAATGCCGTGGACATTAAATCAACCCTTTCTGAATGTATTAGATAGTATGCAGTCTATTTCAGTCATCACCCCCTCCTGGGCGTTCATGTAAGGTATTCCTAGCCCTGAAAACCCGGAAGTCCGGGAAAAGGTAGAAATAACTAAACACAGCATCAGGAGTCGTTCAAAGGGTCAAAATAAACCTTCAGATTAGATTAGGTTGCTTCATAGAATCGGTAGGTGGACATTAGGTTGACCGTTGAAGACGACGACCGGGCTCAAGTGCGCTTGTGCTACTGGAAGCCTAACTTAATTCCAACCTCAGACCACTCACTCCAACGGTCTGAAACGACTGCGCAGAGTTCTCACGCCATCGTATTGCGTATCTGCGATTCACGAATTCCACGTTTCTAGAATTGATGTTACTATCCTTCGGTTTAACTCGGGTCATTCTGTTGCCGAATTGTGGTGACGTGAAAACTCTCTTTGTCTAGTCAATCAACCTTATTGCCTGGAGATTCATGGTTCGGCTGACAATGGCGCCAGATTAATAGATTCTCGATCTGAGCCAGGAGCAGACCCGGCATTCAAATTCAATTCAGCTGAAGAAAACCTTGTTGTTCCCTTGGCCAGCCAGCCCTTTCTTTTTTTTTTGAGTGACTGGCTGGCCCAACATTCAAAGAAGGGCGAAGTTTGGCAGCGGGCACATAACGACTTGAATTTCAGTCCAGATTCACGCGTCATAATATTAATAATAACCTACTTGCACATCCGTATCTCCCTCGGAGAGGTGTGCTGTCCCCCTGTGCCTCTTGCGAAGCTGCGAGTTACTGGCCCCGGTGGGGGTGAGTAGCGGTCAATTGTCGAGTTGCGATTACTTACGGGGCGGTAACAGTTGGCTATTGCGAAAGCTCTGAAGAGCGGAATCAAACAACTCTTCAAGTGTTGAAGTGTGGAAGAAATCTCTAATGTCTAACTATTGGAAGGAAAGAAGAAAAGCCCAAAAATGGACTTGGGCATGATAAAATACATAAATTGGTTGACGGGCATGTGAAGAAATATCGTCCTTGATCTTCAGGCGGCTGATTTAGCGCCCGCCCGCCGTTATTCATTATCCATATCGCCTCAAAGCGATTTTTATTCCTTGTTAACTCCGCTCTCAATCTCGTATCTTGAATCTCAAATTAACATATCTCTGGGATGGGATCCCCTCTCATTCAGACTGAGACAATAGTAAACATCATTATACCCATCCATTTACTTATTTTTCGTTTCATCGCAAAGCTTCTGCCCTTTCCGGCCCTTCTTTTTTATATTTGTGCACATATTGTTCCTAGCGAAATGAGAAAACCTGAAGATAACCCCAAGACCGCCGTCGCCATCATCGGGTCGGGGATGGCTGGTCTCGTATCAGGATATCTGCTGAAGCAAGACCGCAGCCAGCGATTCAATGTTCAAGTTTTTGAAATGGTACGTTCAACGGCTTTATTTCTGATTCTCCGGTTGGAGACAAGATGAATATGATCCTGTATCCTTTCTATTCATTTTATGCAAACGCCTTTACTTCCTATTTTTCCGAGGTTGATGTCTTGGCTATGTTCGTTGCTTGTACTCTATCGAATGCTGCTTTCACAAAAAATGACCCATGGATTGATGGGAATTTGGTCATGGGAGTTCTTGTTTCATTTTTCAGTTTTTTAGAGTGTTCGTTCTTTTTCTTTCCTCGAGCAACATTGCAAAGTGCTCAGATCGTCGTAAACGTGTGGATTTGCTCCAAAAAGAGATTTTAGGGATTCACAAAATTCGCACTTTCATCTAATAGCTCCATTCTATGCATGAATTCTGTTTGATTTTTACTGACAGACCTACTAGCAAAATGAACTATCCTTAGACTCAGCATCAATCACAGTCCCATCAGAAGATGGAAGGGGGACGAGGGTTGACCTCCCCATGCGCGCCTTCGCTGGTGGCTTTTACAGCAACCTGAGGAGAATGTACAACCACCTCGGTGTAAAATACATTCCCATACAATTTCTATTTCCACTGTCAAAAGCGCCAATGAGAAGTGGCTCTTCATGCAATAAAGACAATAGGGAAGGGCAAGACGATATAAAACCAACCCCCTCAAAGCCATATTTCATCCACTCATCAAACAACCACCGCGTGCCCCCCGTACGACCCGAGCACCTGGGACTATGGGACTGGATTACAGAGTCAATATATCTTCTCTTCTGCTTCACATGGTACACTCTCTGCTGCTTTTTCATACCGCCATACACATCCCGGACCCGGTATCGATCGGCCTCTGACGCTGCTACCGCTGGGCTATCATCTAAAGTGGATGAGAATGCCCTCCTCTCCGAATCGCTAGGCGAATATCTGCAGCGCATCTGGCTCCCGACCTACTTTACGCAAAACTACATCATCCCCCAGTTCTCCGCCGTGACAACCTGCTCGCACGAAGCGCTGCTCAAATTCCCCGCCAAGGATCTGGTCGAATATGCCACGCGCACGTTCAACGTACCCTACTACGTCGTGCAAGGGGGCGTGAACATCGTCGAGAAAAAGCTAGCCAATGGTCTAGACATCCAGCTAAATTCGCGCGTAATCTCTGTGGAATCAATTCCCGGCAACCATTCTTCTAATAACAAAGTGCGCATCTCCTACCGTACCAGCGCCGACGGCACAATTCACACCAGCGACTTTGACCACGTCATCATGGCCGTCACGCCGGACGTCGTGGGCGCCATCTTCCATCCGCTCCGAGCAGCCATGGCGCAGGTGCCCACCACCCCCGTCGAGAGCGTCGTGCACAATGACACCTCTTCGCTGCACGCGCTACTATCTAACTCCAACAAGAAAGCCGTAACTCAAGCTAACCCATCAACGACACCGTCGTCCCGGCAAGCGACAGAAACGCAAGTCATCCACGTCCGCTCCTCGCCGACAGGCTTCACAGAGGCCGTGCATGAATGCGCCGCCTCTCTCCTCGTCACCACCGTGCCGATCACGCCCATTGATCCGACCAAAGTCATCCATCGCACGCGCTTTACGCGGGTGCTGCGGACACCTCACAGTAAGGAGGTTGTGAATCACATCTTTGATTATGGGGTTGGTGCTGGTGCTGCTGTGAGCGGGGTGGATGAGAAGGGGGTCAGGCAGTGGCGGAATGGGGATGGGAATGTGTGGTTGGTTGGTGGGTGGTGTTGGGATGGGATGGTTTTGTTGGAGGGTTGTGTGGTGTCTGCAATGCGGGTTGCGGATGCGTTGGGGGTGGATGTACCATGGAGGGGGATGGCATAAGTGGGACTGGATGGTTGGTTAATGTATAGACGATGGCATTGGAGGGGGTGCAGGTTTTGACGTTATTTACGAGGTGACGGATATTAATGATGGATGTTAAGTGATGTCTAGTTGGATTTGACCTTTTTGTTTATTGATACCTTGATTATATACAGGATTTATTATGAGACGTATCTATATATATGGTTGCCTTGTTTTATTGGATGTGGCATGCAGCTTCATATAAATTCTTAAAACTTTCGCGAGAACGATACCCATATTCAATCAGACGGAAATATATTGCGCTGACCCGGACCCGTTTGGAAACGTTTTATCCTATTACTAGAAATCATGTCGAAAATTATGCTTACAGGACAGCGATATGACAAAAGATAAAACATCACAGACACGGCACGCACCCGGGCGGTAATCTAAATAGAGGAATGAACTGTTAAGAAAATACATTTAGGCGCCGAAACGTAGAGAACAATATCGTAATGCATGGGGCAGGTCGCTAGTAGCAATTATGCCTTCCCTTTAGGCTTGCGACCTCTCCCCGCCCCCTTCTTCGGCGTAACATCCTCTTCAGAACCTTCCTCGTCGTCATCATCAGCAGCCTTCCTCTTTGTCTTCTTTGTCTGTGGTTTGGCAGCAGCTTTACCCTTCTTCGCCGGGGCTTTCTTCTTTGGCAATTTCACGTATTTGTCCTTCTTCAAGTCGAGGTCGCTCTCATCATCTCCCTTTGTTTCCTCCGCTCCCAGAATTTCCTCGCCTTCGTCTGATTCATCAATGGCATCTTCAAGGTCCGGTTTGACCTTGGCAACATGCTTTGGGGCCACAACGCTGGTACCCTTCATGAATGGGAGAGGATGCGACTGCTGGTTGTATAGACGCGTGAATGTGGCCTTTGTCTGTGAATCGATCTTGAGATTCTTTTGGTCCATCGAGCCAAGGCCGAGTTCAGAAATGGAATCCCAGTCCTCCCGTGTGAGGAAGTAACTGTCCATTAAATCGATAACTTCCTCCACTGACTCTTTCCCTTCATCTTGTAAAGGTCTCACTATCTTGTTCCACAGAGCGGGCATGTATTGCTGACGGATCTCATGCCTGTCTCCAGAAGCACGCAGCCGCATGTGACCTTGGATTTCCTTTACCTGTCGTGCCATTTTACCTAAAAAGGGTATGAATCAGCATTCGCAAAAGGGTGGCTAACAGTGAGCGGCTGAGTTTACCTTGTTTGCTATTATTACCCAGCCAACTTGTGAACCCTGGGCGGTCTGACATATTCCCAGCCACGAAGCTAGCCGGACGGACAAAGCTGAATACAGCATGAGTAGGCATCAAGCTCCATTGCTGTTGAGTCCCGTGTATCATTCGGTCCACCAGATCACCGTCACTGATACTCTCGGCAGCATTGTCAACAAGCTCTAACAGCTTGAATCTTTGCTCCCTGCCTTGGTAAGCGTTCGCCGCCGATGGCCTGGTGTTCAGATAATTTTCCTGAAGCATTAGGTAGCTGAACTCGTGATCGTTGAAGTAAAGCTCGATCTTCTCATTGAGCGACGAATTCGAGCTCTGAGCGAACATTTGGGCGCTCAGGATCTTGCCAACAATGTCCCAGGGTTTTAAGATGACGTGTTTCTCCCAAGCCTTCGACATCTCCTTGCCTTGATCGTAGTCGAGGGTTTTCTGGTCAAGCCTCGCGGTAGACAACATATTGATTACTTGTCTAATATCTGCGTGAGTACCTTGAATTAGACTATCAAGAACCTGAGGTGGGATTTTCAAGCCTTCACGATAACAAATCGTAGACAGCCGTGCACGGATCTGTTCTACGGTTGGGCGTCTGAATTGGAGATCGTAGGTAACATGATCAAAGGGTTTCATCTTTGGAAGTCTCCGTTCGTTGCAAATTAGTATCATCGGAATTCGAGTCTTTTTAGCCACCGAAGCGAGGGCTCCAACTCCACCACGGTCTCCAGCTGACATCCCATCAACTTCATCCATGACGAGAACCAGGTTCTTTTTGTGGCTCTCCACCTTTTTACCTTGTCCAGAGAAGTAACCCTGAAGAGAAGTAGTATCCAGCACCCCTTTGAGGCCTGCTTCCAAAAGACCTTTGCTTCTAGTGTCACTTGCGTTTGTTTCAACCACATCATAGTTCTCAAGCTTAGCCACGAGATGTGCAGCTGTCGTTTTCCCAATACCGGGCGGGCCATGTATCATGACTGCGCGATACAAGCCAGTGCCTTCCTTCCCTGGTTTCCTGAAATCGGCCTTCGCATTGTCTCTCCAATTTCGAAGCCATGACTGAAGCTTTTCCACGACTGTTTTGTTCCCGCAGATCATGTTTAATGACGTAGGCGCGTACTTTGTAGTCCAAAGGCGGTCATCAACGGGTGGAGGCGCTGTTTTACTTGGCCCGTTCACTGCCTTTCCGGGGGGTGCTGCAAGAGCCGCAGCATTTTTCTTCTCTTCGGCTTTCTTCTTCTCTTCACGGTCAATTTCCGCAGCCATATCTTTAATTCTTTGCTCTTCCGCCTTCTTCTTTGCCGCATGTTGCTCCGCCGCCTTTCCATCTCCTCCATTGGGAGGTAATCTTCTAATCAACTCGAATAGGCCATCCTCGTTTATGGTCTTGAGTCCAAACTTTTTGATGGTTTCAATCTTTTTGGGGCCTGCATCATCACCCAAGACAACATAGCTAGTTTTCGAGCTAGGCCCTGAAGTAACCTTTCCACCGTATCGTTTCACTAACGACTGGCCTTCTTCTCGTCCCAACGATTCAAGAACACCAGTGAAAACAAATGATAACCCGGCAAGACAATTCTCAGCGCCAACGGGGATTTCCTTTGCGCCGGATGTGGCGGGGTCTCTCGAACGTTGAGCGGCGAAATTGAATTTCTTATTGCCGTCTCCAGCTGGCGGAGATGGCGGCCGGACCAAGGGGATACTGTCAAAGATATCCTGAATCTCTTTGCTCTCGGGTTGGCCCGTCTTGACTGCTTTTGGCTTTCTGGCGGCGGGCTTGGAAGGACTCTTCTGAGCTTGAGCACGAGAGGGCTTCTTCTTAGCCTCAGCATAGTCATCACTCTCTTCATCTGCACCCAGTACCTCTGATTTCCGTTTCCGTCCATTCCGAGACGGAGCTTTCGTGTCTTTGGCAGCTGGGGTGGCTTTTGTTGGCTTCAGTTTAGGAGATGCAGCCTTTGGAGGCTCTACTTCCATTTCCTCGAAATCGCTACCGTCATCCTCCATGTAATCGTCATCTCCACCCTTTCCAACCTTTCGATAACCGGTTGCAAAAATATCATCACCGCCAAGCTCTTCTTCATCATCGATGATGCGGGTGGCTTTAGCAGCGCCGCGTTTCGGCGTTTTTCGAGTTGAGGGGGGGCTACGGACGGGAATTTCTATCTCCTCAGTCTTCTTCGTTCTAGGCGTGGATTTTGCCGTTTCTTCTAAAGCGGTGTCTGGCTTTGGCTCTTGCGCTTCACTAGGCTTGTCTCCTTTCGGTTGGCCTTTGTTCTTCTTAGATGACGCAAAGTAAGCTGATGTCGTTGTGGGTTCTCCTTTTGGTTCTTCTGGCTTCCTGGATTATTGAGGGTATATTAGTACGGGCAAAGGAATATCTATGATAACGGAAAGACGTACTGCTTTTTCTTCGGTAGGGGTTTCGGCGCCGGAGCTGCTGGCTCAAAAGCTTCATCTTCGTCGCTATCCTCAACTACCTTCCTACTACCTACAGAGCGTTAAAGGGTTAGAACTGTGTTGACATAGCATATCCATCAGAAGTGATTCTTACGTCGTTTTCTGGAAGACGACGAATCCTATATATATGGTCAGCAATCGGCCAAGAAATTGGCATTTCTTTTGAAACAGCTCTCCGGCAAAAATGACATTGAGCGATTCTCCAATACATACATCTGGTTTTTTGGCAGGCGGTTTTGCCTTGTTGGAGCTGGAGGGCTGGCTTCCGCCAAAGAAGCTCCTGATGTCGGCGGGCATCGTGTACGTAGCTCATACACTGTAGGACACCACAGGCAATTGCGTATAAATGAGAGAATTATGCCGTGAATGGCTCTCAGGAGACGAGGCGATATAGATGAATTTGACAATTCGACGGGTGTCCGACACGTCTCCCACAGGCAAGAGTGACGCGCCAAAACACGTGAGGTCAATTTAAAGTTCCTGCTTATGTAATGCGGCTCTCGGCTGCTGGTCCGTGCGCCCGCCGACGTTAAAGATTATTTCGCAGTCGGAGAGCGGAGTTATCGAAGTGACGACCTGAGCCATTGCGAGGGACGACAACTATTTGCTACGGCGCAACATGGGTTCCATATTAAATATCTTCCACGGGCTCCAATTAACCCTTTCACGCCCTGCCCGTAAGTGTACTCTCTAGAAACCCGACCAAAGAGGAGCATTGCTCACCCCGAATTTCATGATACAACAGCCTCCGCAATACCCGCTTCCACACGATGCTTTTCCACATCCTCCCCGTCCTTTAACTGGCTGGTACCGAAACACCGCGAGAAGAGAAAATCGCAAAAGGGCAAGCCGCGGATGCCCACGGGCGGTTCGTCCCGGGGAACAACTGTCGTCTGGGGTGACTATGGTTTGCGAATGAAAGACCATGATCGACGAGTATCCGCAGAACAGCTGAAGAACGGCTGGGAGACGATTCAGAAACGACTCCGAGGCATGAAGTACAATTTCTACCCGAGAGTGGCTGCCAACATTGGTGTGTACACGAAAGGTAACGAGCAGCGTATGGGAAAGGGAAAGGGTAAATTCGATTACTGGGCTGCGAGAGTTGCGGTCAATCGGATCATTTTCGAGTTGAAGGGGGATCTCCACGAAAAGGTTGCGCGGGAGGCTTTTAGATTGGCGGCTGCGAAGATGCCTGGTATGTTCTGAGATTTGGTTTTGGGTGTAGTGGCGTTTTCAAGACGTGCGCATGGGCAATAATGGATGTAGGCTAACCAGATCCATCGTGCAGGACAATATGAGTTCGTGAAGAAAGGCGATCCTCCTGTCGTGGGTCTTACCAAATTGAAGGACGGCGTTACGCTGGAGTCATTGAAGAGGGCGCGGAGAGAAATTCCACTACCGTCAAAGAATAGCCCTGCCCCAGAGAGTTCCGCCCCCGCCCCCGCTTCTGCGCAATAAGCCATCTTGATTTTTTACTTTGTACATTACGGCGTTGTATTTCTGTACTTTTCGAATAGAAGATTTCCCCCTGGTATATAGGGACATACTATACTGTCTCAGTTAAGAAACAGGGTTGTACGGGGTCTTGCAAAGGGTGTTGGGAGATATACGTGTGTGATGGATATCTACCTATGTATGGATTTTGCACAAGTGTTTTTCACAGTCGATACGGAATATAATATTTCGCTCGTGGCTGAGGTCTGCCTCGCACAGCGCATAGTTCAAATACGAAATCATACAAATTATTTATCACAAGAACAGCTACCATTTTGCGATTTGCTGAACCAGATAACACACAACGCCAGACAATCCTTACACTAACGCCGCAATGGAGAACTTCAAGTAATCAAAACTCGAGGCCCATCAAGTAGCTACATGCTGTTAGTGAGATATAATATGCTTTCGCAGGGCTGGTGAAGTGGCTAACCTTTCAAGTATTCGCATAAATTTGGCAACGAACGCTTCAAGATGGAAGATAACTTTCTATAATATATTGTTAGCATGTATCGCGTAGTTAAATTTCTTCGCACGTACAGTTCCGAGCTTTATTCTGTGCTCGTAGAAGGCTGCCCATTTGATAACTTCGGGTTTCAATGCGTCGTCGATTTCGGGTATTAGTTTGAAGGTCAATGTCTGTGAATACATTATTAGTATCTAGTACGGTAGGAGTAAAGCTGCTCGTACCCTTAGTATAGTTGTTGGAGGTATGCAATGCGTCAAGAGGTCATAGAGTTTAGCTCGAACTTGAAGAATCCTAGCTGGTGACCGCTCAGCCATGATTTCATCTGCTATGACAGAGATCAAGGCCTCCCAGTCAGGTGGCAGGATTGGCGTGTCATCCGTCACTTTCTCACTGTTGGTAGCGAAACCGTTAGTCTCTTCATCTCCTGCAATTGGCGTCATTTCAGCTTACTTCTGCGCATATATAGCTTCGAACATAAGAAGAGCACGTCTCAAATTCCGCCCACTCTCCTTAGCCACCCGCTTATTGAGTCCTGGCGCCTCCGCCCAACCTTCTTTCTTCCCTGCAAGTTTTAATGCCTGGCATATTTCGGCTTCAGTAGGCGCGGCGACCCGGACGAGGAGAGTTCTCGATCGAATGGGGGCGATGATATTTGCTGTGCTGTTGGCGAGTAAGATAAGTCTCAGATTTGGACTGTACTTTTCCATTGTCCTTCGCAGTGCCGCCTGCGCATCTCTCGTAAGGTGATCTGCCTCATTGATAACAACGACTTTGAACCGCTGTCTCGCAGATAGGTCGACCTGTTGTGTTTGCGCGACCTCCTTCAAAAGCTCCTGTACAACAACTCGATCGTAGTTTCCCACATCAGACGGGGTAATTTCGAGGTGGTAGACTGAGGAGACAATGTTGAATTCCAATTTACGATTGCTGCTCGTTTGGAAGACTCGGGCATCGATTTTGATCTTTTCGACTCCGGATCCAAAGAGCTCTTTGAGTGTGGCAATGATTCTAGTCTTTTTACCAGCTCCTGAAGGACCGTAAACAAGTAAGTGAGGAAAATCGCCGCTTTGGGCCTATTAAGTGATTGCTCCGAGTCAGCGGTCAGGGTACAGTAGAATGCAAGGCTAACTGTGGAGGCTTACGAGTGATTTTAGTCGAGCGGAAAGGTCATGGTGGTAGGTGAGAGCATCGAGATTTCTAGGCCGAAGCCTATCAACAAGAAGTGCCATGGTTTACTGTCAACTGAGTGGTAATAGCACCGATGTGTCTGTCATCGAAGTCGATATCGAAGGGGCTTCGTTTTGGCGAAATGAAAGACGCGTGCGGACGCGATCTTAATTGGTGGTCCGTGCACACGCTGACTACTGGGAGCTGCGGCGCAGAAAAGAGAATGTCGCAGTTCAGACATTATTCAAGATTCCTCAATTAGAATATGATTCAATATTTCATGGTAATGAGGAGAATGATGTCATTTATTTGTGAATTCTAGAAATATCTACTTTCCCAAGAGCCCCGCAAAACCTTCCCAAGGTCGAATCAACCCGATGGAAGAAAGCCCAAGATATAGTACAGAGTATAGATACAGATCCCAAGCGACATCGCAAATTATCAGATATGGCAATTGAGCCTGTCCAAGGGTATATGCATGGTTTGGTAACGTGTGGCTTGGACCCAATTCAATAGGCCCATTACCATACCGGGGACGCGGAGCTGAGGAGCGGCTTAAGAAGCCCGGACGCGGCAATCCACTCCCCCGAGGACTGAAAGAATGGCTATATAGCTATACAAATTCTATGCCTTCAAACAAGTGCTCCGCCAATAGCCAGATATCAGATGGTTTACATGAATGATCAAGCGCCTCATGTCGGAATTGCCATTCCGGGTATCGGTTTCAATACCCCATTTGAATCATAACGGGCCTCTGTAGCAAAACTATTAGCACTCAAATCATTACGTGCAAACTGAATGAGTTGACTCAATCCCAACTTACTGAAAAATGTATAGGAGAGAGTAATGGTGTCAATTCCCTTCATCGCGGGGTCATTGACAAAGTCCGGATCAATGAAGAAGAACACAGGCATATCAACAGATTCGCCCGCATTCAACCTTTGCTCCTCGAAACAGAAGCATTGGATCTTGCTGAAATACGGCGAGACCTGAGCAGGGGTAACGCTGTACGTAGCAACTCCAATAATATCATTCGGGCCCTTGTTCGTTGCCGTGTAGAACGCCAACGCAGTTTCTCCCGGAAGAACTCTGACTTCCCGTTGTTGGGGTGTGAATTTCCACGGCAGGACGTCGGATACCGATCCATTGAAGGTGATTCGCAATCGTCGGGAGGAGGTTACTGGTTTGAGGCGGGACGCGGGGTTTTCTTCGGTCCGGTGGGTTTGGACGGGCTGACCATTCCAGCCGGTCTGCTGGCATATCTGTAGAGTCTTGTTAGCACAGCGTACGGGCATATGAGGAGTGAATATTTGAGGTACCATTTTGTACATGGGAACCGACCCATATGCGAGAGCAATAGTTCCAACGACCAAGCTGATAGTATAGTACCTAGGGAGGCATTGGTATATGAGAACAAAAAATTCGACTGCAAACAACGCTTACAAGGCAGATTGGTTCTTCTCGTATGACATCTTGCTTTGTAGTGATGCCGGGGGTGCCTGCTGCTCCCGGGCGGCAGGAGCGGAAAAGGCTCGTCGGCCAGCATGGCGCTGCCCTCTATTTATAAAAGACGGAATTGAGAATGGTCGCGGCGCCAGGAGCCTTCGACTCCATAACGGAGCTATCCGTGGTATCATAATCACTCTGTCAAAATGGAGTCATTGAATTGGCTTAATTCAAGCTGTCTTGAAGTTTGCGATAATCGTCGTCTTAAGGCGTTATCGGTCATATCACGTGATATCAGACTGTCCGGGTCGGGAGCCGAATGATATTGAGCCACAACATTGAAAGCATTCGATTCTAAGCAAGGATCCTCATGTTTACGGAGATCAATTAATTTACCTATCATCTCCAATCGCTCATAATCACAGATATAGAGGTATATTTGGGGTTTTCAAAAAGAATTTCAGATTACCTCTGTTTACCCCAAACCAAGAGTGTTTTTCTTTCACATTATTGAATCTACAAATTGTCGAGAACATACCCTCATTCTCTTCCTCTGTTAAGAATACGGAAGAATATCAGTATTGTACGGTTAAGTGCAAAGGATGGTGGCGTTTAAAAAGTACTGCCCTTCTTCCAGCGTATAGGTGATAAGAGGATTCTTGCACTGAGCGGTTTCCGCTATGCTCAGTACGGTCGGAGTCAGTCTGTACCAGTATGGAGCATTTGAAACACCGACATATGGCTGAGACTCCCGGAAGCTTGAAGGGAGGATCACTTAATGCCGTAGCTGGAGCCCCCCGAGCCGATTGGGAAGGTTGAGCATATTCCCGTTGGTCTGAGGTCAGAGCGATATGCGTTAAAGGAGGCGAATGATCACTTTGGCCTCACAACGGCGGATTATGGCCATTATAGCGCGGTCATTTAAAAAGTTTCAAAATTCAAGATATGTTTAAATGATTGAGAGCAATTGACTATGGGAATGGGATTAAATGAAGCCCAAACGACGACATAAGACACGACTCATCACCAAGCACTTTTGACATAAGAAACTATCTGCAAGAAACACTTAGTGTCAGTGATCTGCTAAGCTTTTCCCGTCGGAATATAAAACAGAACGGCTGGTTCTCCCCTAGCGAAAGGGCGGTCAACCCGATAATATCCCTTGCGTTCGAGTTGAATGATATCGCCCTCACCCAGCGCAGCGACGTTGCAATCAGCCCAAGCCTCCGTCACAAACTTGCTGTTCCAATTGATATGGGGCACAATATCATCTTCCTTATCGAGCTTGTCCTTGGTGATTATGTGGTCAAAATCAACGAGTTGAACGGGGACGAGATCCTGTGCCTGTGACAGCCAGGTAATCTTCTTGCTCGTTCTCTTCACATCACCTGCCAGGTGGAGTCCGAACTCGACGCGGGATACCAGCTTGGTGGTTGGATCTTGTACGAGCTGGCGTACAAAGGCGTTGCCCCAGTGCATCAGTGTGACTTCTTCGTTGAGCTGGAAGGACTGGGCGTCCTGTTGCTCAAGCAAGATGGTGTCACTGTAGACCACCTGTCTGGTAGCAAGAGATTCATTCTTGTTGCGTTTCGGTTTATCCTGCACGAGCCTCTCCTGGCCATGGATATTGGCCACGACCATGTTCTCTTTTTGAACTGCGATAAACCGAGGAGAAGTAGGGTCAATGAATTTCTTATTAGTTGCCCAGAGTAAGCTCCAGTCAAAATTGAGGACATTGCGGCTGGGTCCCTGTTTGAGGATAAATTCCTGTAAAGCAGGGATAGTCAAACCTCTTCGCCTAATCCCTCGAACAGTTGGCATCCTAGGATCATCCCAACCAGAAACAGCACCCTTTTCAACTAGAAGTGATAACTTCCGTTTTGAGAGAACCGTCCGCACAAAATTTATCCGAGAAAAGTCCCAGATGGTAACTGGGCGAAGCCCAAGTGCATTTTGCATCCAGGCATACTGAGCATTTCGATCCCGGTATTCATTCGTACGCAAGGCATATGTCACTTCCTCAACAGAATCAAGAATCGGCGCACAGAAATCATAGGTTGGATATACTTTCCAGGTCGTCCCTGTTCTGTGGTGAGGCTGTAAGTTGCAGCGATAGATGACAGGGTCGCGCAATGCCTTGTTGGGATCGTCAACAGAGATTTTGGCACGAATACACCATTGAAGGCCTTGGCCAGACTTCATCTCCGCAAAACGAGCGGCGAGAGAATCAGCTGCACTCATGTCCCTGTTCTTGCTTGCAATGCCATCACGTCTTTCATTTCTCATGACAGATATCTCTGTATCGTCTGCATAAGCAGCACTACTAGAGATAAGTTTCACGCAAAGGTCGTACATGAGCTGGAAGTAATCACTGGAAAAAGAGACTCTGTCTGGCTTGATACCCAAAAGCTCCATATCGTGCAATATCGCATTTTCAAATTCGGCAGTTTCCTTGGATGGGTTCGTATCGTCAAAGCGGCAGATGAGTGTTCCATGTTTTCTTGTGGGCAAAATAGTCGTTCAGCAGTGCTGCTTTTGCATGGCCAATGTGCAGATAACCAGATGGCTCAGGAGGAAATCGGGTGACAATGTTATCCCCATCCAAGCCAATCTCGTAACTGGCACCTGCTGCACTTGCAGCAGCCTTTTTCTGCCGAGCTGGGGCACTGAGGTCGAGATAAACCTGATTGATCCATGGATTCGCAGACTCGATAAAACTGAACCAACGAGCAACATTTCCCTTGCTTCTTCTGACAATAGATACCAAAATCTTATTTGCACGTATGGTTCCATTAACCACCAGATCAGCAAGGGTTTTTGAATAACCTACGATAAAAGACCGTAGGGCGAGGTGGTGGTCAAGTTCTTGAAGGGGCCTCTCAAGAGACTTGAAGTCATGGACAGTAAAAGCGAGCGAGCGGCTGATCCATTCGAACACCTGGAAACGCCACATAAAGTATTTTAGCAGTGAAGTAGACGAGGGCAAATCACGGCGCAAGTGGGTCTAACCAGCTCATTGTTTCTGTGCTGGAGAGCGGTGAAATTTCGATGTAGATGCTCAAGAACAGCCTGGTCATAGATTTCAGTCTTTTCAGTCGCACCGACTGTGAGCTTGAGGTAAGCCCTATTGCTAATAAGATGTTGCGCATCTTCTAAAAAATGGAGACTTGTGGGTTGCTGTTATTCTCCTGATTGACCCATGTTGCTGCGAGCAAAGCCGGCAATAGAAGAGTAGGGTTCGCCTTGGAGGCGACAGTAAGATGCGCCATCTGTAACGCCATGGTTAGTGGTGATCCCGGTATAGAGGCTCCAGAGGAGATACGGCTTACATTTGATGTTGACTGTTCCTCAAGGGGCTCCTGAACTTGTGACGAAAGCGATGAGAGTGCGGGGTGGGAGATAGGAGTAGCCTTTGGTATATATATACACCACTCGTGGGGCCAAATAATACAACGTAGCGTGAAGATTACCAACGTTCTTCTTTCAGTCAAGCGATGTCTGGTATAGAAATCTTTAGAGACTTTAAAAAATATTGCATGGAAGCAAGCATAAAAGCAATGTGGCACGGGCTTGACTCTGCGGACGGGTAATGAGTCAGACCTGACATGCAGGATATTCCTTGCATAAGTTCTTCACAACACATTGCAATAATGTAAAAGCGAGCAAGAAAGCAGGAAAAGGGTACTTGCTTGCTTGAAGCTTGCAGACAAAGCTTCTTGAAAGAAGGGGTGATATTCTTCCACCTGGCTCTATACCAAAGCTTGTCTCCAGTAAGTTATGCTTTGACTGCAAAATTCTAGCCGATGGCTGTAGTACTTATTCAGGACGGGACCGTTCACTGCTTTCTGAGATTATCAACGAAAAACCTTCATGAATCGATGAGAGTTAACTCAGAAGAAGTTACAGTTTCACTTTTCAGAGCTGTGTCGTGTGTTTTCCAATGAGATAACTCCTTTTATTTTTGCTCGACGTTCCTGTCTTCCTGTCTTCCTGTCTTCATACTTTCAAGTTATTTACTCCCTTCCACGACAGAGCTCATTTCTTGCTAGTGGTCCTCGGCATGTTTCTTTTATTATTAAAGCTTGGTATATTGGTAGCCGCGAATTTCTAAAATACCCTTCGTCCACTCAGCCGGAGCATGAAGTACCAAGGGGAAAAACTCATTCAGTCAAAGTACATTTCAACTGTTTTAAAAGTCATGCCTGCCAACAACTAATGGAATAAGTCGTTGAAAAAGAATGAAATAAATGCTCTCCCCCTCATGGACGTCTCCTTGCCAGAAGCGATTACATGACAAAGTGATAGCAAATCCAGTTAATTTCAAACTTTTTCTCATAAACAATCAATCCCTTCCAAGAAAGAAACATGCAAAACCAACATTGCCGATATATCGCCCTCTGTCATAGCAAGGCCACTCTCATCATACTTTCATTGGAAGAGCGGGAGCGACGAGAGCCGAGCGAGCCTACTGCCCAACATCGCGGCAGCACGTCCAGCAGGGGTTCTCTTCGGTGCCTGTGTTCAAGGGGTACTTTTCCAAGCGTTAGGTCCGGACGGGAAAACACAAAATGGGCGTTTGGAATCCATCCAGAGTGACTTACCCATCCAGCTTCACATTCATGTTTCTCTGGCCAACAGATGAGAAGACACTGGCCATTGTTCCCAGGCTGGGCTCGAGCGTGGGAGAAAAGCAACGCAGCAGCAGCGAGGCAGATTGTGGATAACTGCATGATTGAGAGAAATTGGAGGTGGAGGTCTGGATTAAGCAGAAAGGCAGAGTCAGAGAGGATATTGGGATGTCCTTTGTTGTCGGTGGTGGGTAGAGAGCTATAAAGTAGATTCACCGCGACGGAATCCTCAGGGTTTTTATATTTTATCAATTCCATGCTCCGATGTAGTCATGTTAAGTACGTGTACTTCGCATGTCCACCAATCAAACGGGTTATTTGGACATCGATGTCCAGCCGTAAACCGTCATCTTGAAGATTCTCGAGAAATTGGCTTCAACGGGTAATTGTTAAGCAGGGAGAGATGGCCATTCATTTTGCGCCAAGTCTGACTTTTTTCTTGGGCAAACAAGGCAGTAGCTCGTATATGCCGTTCTATGACCTCAATTTGAAACAAAGCTGTTCAAATCGCAGCTAGCTTGAGCGCTTTGCTGAAAACGTTTAATATATGACTTCGTATGTGACGTTGCTAAACATACGCTATTTCAAAATCAATGAGGCTGGATAGTCTATGCTCATGATTTTTTAACTTTGTTTGCTGCTTTGGTTTGCTCTTCAAGAATCAGCTCTCGCTTGGATACTATTGCGAGGAATCATCACATTGGACAATAGCCGAGCGTCGGAAATCCGGGGAAAGCTATTCAGGGGCAAAGCTAAATTTGTCAAAGACAGGGTCCGAAACAGTTTCCGCTGTTGGGGACCATGGTTAATATATTTCCAAACATCAGCAGTGCGCCAGTTGGCGCGCATCTCTTATGCTTTTTCTGAAGTGCTCTTTGGCTGTTATCTGCGACTTTGAATTGGGATTCTTCCAAAGCAAGGCAGGATTCTTTTGGGCTGTGAAGTACGGACTGCGATGGAGGCTGGAAACCTGCTTTTGTATTCCATTTGGAGCATGCGTGGCATACAACGGGGGCTTCTGCAAGTAAACCATCTACAATTTGACAAATCCCTCACCCAGAAACAAAAGGCTGGTCTTTATAGAGCCCTGTTATACGCATCCGGGCATATATCTGTATTTCTGCAGAGATGCCGGTGAATGCATATACGCGCTTCAATTTGTTTTCCAGGCCAATATCCGACTCAAATCCAAAGTTTGACCAACCTCAAGTACGTGCGGCGAAAGATCTTTTCATAGTCCTAGTCCATTAGGTTCTTGAACCTTGAGGAAGGTGCAGGGGAAGGATCGTTAGGGCATTACTAGGGAGGGCCAAACCTCGTCGTCCCTAGCCAGCGAGCATGAACCGTCAGACAACAATCATCACGGGAAGAGTATTGTTAACAAAAGCGGCCTTACCACTTCCACTATATACGGAAATTGTTGTCGTCGGGCGCAATGCTCTGACAGTGGCAATGACTGAGCGGAGATGCTTAAAACATGGGCATCTTCTCATTTGTTCGAGTTTGACGTCCTCCTAACCCTAAAATGCCGACACTAGATATGCTCGATTTTTGTGTCAAGGTTGGGCTTTTTGAAGACATGGTCCGTTATGGGGTGGCAGGTGAATGTAAATTCAGAAGATGGGAATTGAATCTGGATACTGCTCGGGTGTTTGGAGGAGTGGTAGCTGAAGACAAGCAATGGAAAGAGTGAGATAACAACCAATATCTGTTTATAGGACCTGCAGTTCTTTCACTTTGTTATGGCTCATCAACCATGAGTAACCAATCAAGCGGATGACACATACCTATCTGAATGTTAACTTCTTCTAGAGATACATATCTATTAATTGTCAATACAAAAAGCGAAAAATGGAATTCACCTCCAAGACAAAAGAAAGAGTGATAAATGAGTGGATATGGCAAGAATCGCAACTGGCCAAAACAATTGTTGGGGTATATTTTAGAAGTCGGCTGAGCACCTTTCCTTCAGGACTCAACTTTAATTATTGAAAACCTGACCCAGAACCCGTCCTAGGACACCTCTGATCATATCTGGTCGCTCCTGTATGCAGGTCAAAACCACTGCAGTGCTGAGGGAGAAAGCAGCTTGCTCTCTCCATTGATACTGCCAGACAAAAAAGATATAGTTAGTAAATGAAACAGGTGCTTTTGGGGATATGAAACTGAAGGTCCATTGAAAGGCTGAAAAACGACCGAAACTAAACATACCTTCTCATCATATCTTCGCGGTAACAATGTAGCTGCAGCCCTTGGTGCAACGAAAAGGGCAACCTCCAATCTCTTCTTCGCGCTCTCGACCAAGATACTCCAGCCGCACATGAGACAACCCGCAGCAACACAAAGCCCGGAGTCCCACATCATCGGCGTAATGTGTTTGCGGCTGATTAATTTGGGACCTAGCCTCGTTCGTGCCAGGCAAACGGAGTAGTAAAAGGCGCTAATAAAGAAGCTGAGGAAGGCAGAGGAACGGACGGCATTTTTCACGGCGTCTATAAATACTGATATCGACCGTGATCTCCACCGCAGTGCTAGCTGTATTGGCAAGTAGGTGGCACAGGCAAATTGGAACGATTTGGCAAACCTCCAAATAGCATGTTTCTCACAACTGGGGCCGCAGCCCATGTGGACAAGCTCGCAGGGAAACGGGACTGTTTTCTCTGAATCTCCCCATTCCCGGGGCAGGCCATAATCTTCGCACATGGATTCCAATGGTGGTTTCTTATCTGACGGCTGCCCATAAGTCCATTCGCCTCTTCTTGCTGACCGAAGTGCTTCGATGAGCCGGTTATCAACTTGGGCAGCTTCTCCAATCCATTTGCAGTAGGAGCGTGGTAATCTCTCTGGTAAGTAGAACCACGCCCACATGACAATGGCAGAACTTGTAGCAAAGAGGCCAGCATCTGTCAATTGGGGAGCTACGGACTCTGCATATGTCCATTTACTTTGTGAGCTTCTGTGCTTTTTCCAGCGATCCCACGCCATGCATATGACAGCATCAGCTGCTCTAATAAGCGCAAAAAGACTTAAGTCGAGGGTCCTCCCGGCTAGACCTGGTGGACCGGGAACTTTTTGCCGACTCTTCTTCGTCTTTGGAGCAACGTCCTTGAGCGCAGCCTCTTCCTCTGACGTGGCATCAGCCCGAGGTGCTTCATTCTTCGGGTTAAGAATTGGGAAGCAAAGCCACGCAGATAAAAGGGCGGCCATAAAACGGATGGTGCGCAGTGAGCTTTGTGCTACAACTGGCCGAACTTTCCATTTTCGGTTGTTTACAGCCTGGGTGAATAGAGGCTCAACAACGGCTGGTAAAAGAGTTGATCCTCCAACAAGGAGAGCGCAAAATGCTGGAAACCTGTTCCAGTAGAAGCCACCACCCAAAACCTTGAAAAGCTGTTGATGGTAACCGCATAAGTCAGATCATGCTGCTTTGTGACATCCATTTGTGGCTCCAGTAGGTAAAATCTCAACGGATAATGCAACATAGGCCTTTCAAAATGAAGGGAAATTCAGGACGCACACGGTTGCATTTATCTTCTTTCGTTAAATCTTTCCTGCTCAACACTTTTAGAAAAGATATAAGTTTAGGTCCTGTCACAGTCAGATACCCCAGGACATGAGCACGAAGTATTCTGCCAAAAAAAAATCAAAGCTGTCAGTGTCATGAAATAAACAGTTGCGTTATTAACGTGAAGCAAATGCACAAAACTAACGTAAGTCAGTGTCTGTGAGAATTCCTACATACGGCTTGAGTATCTTTGCGTTGAGTTTCCGGTTTTGAACATGGAGAATTTGTGTCTCCATGTTCGCCACTCATAAGGGGAACCCCCCCCTTCCAAAAACTGGCGAAGTTGGATTTTTTTGACAGCGGAGAAGTACTGGGGAGCTCAAGGTATGTCAGCCAAGAGGAACCACAGATAAGAAACAATCCCAGTGGCCTTTGCACATCCTCTTTGGTAGTTGATAGATGTGACGAAAAAAGGGGTTCAGGGGGGAACCAAGGAATAGGATTGATAGCTAGCAATGTGTCCGTCGACCACGCTGAGCAATGAGCATCACCCGAACCGATCGGTACAAGGGAGTAAAACGCGTACCTGTTCAGCGCTGACCTCCGCGGGCCGGTGGGGATCAGCGAACACAAGAGAGTAGTGTGTCGCTGAGAACGATAACACAGTTCAGTGACGTCTTGGAGAGAAGCGTCATCAGACAACGTGCGCTACCTCTGTTCCTGAGGCTCTACTTAAAACCATTCCTGATTTTCAGTAAAAGGAGTTCAGCAAGAATATTTCCTGCAGTCAGTGCCAGTCACTGCCAGGTAGTTTGACCTCGGTCCCTGCAGCGAGATCTTAGTGGTGCACTACTATGGCAGTATGGAGAAGCAACAGCACACTAAACACGGAGGACTTACGCGAAGTGGATTTGGTCAATCCGCAGAGCCCTCCGGACTCCGTAACTGAGTTAAAATATGGCTGAAACGGCCATTGAAAAGTTAATCTCCAGGGTAAGACATATCAAGACTCAGTTTTTGAAGAATGCAGATATATAGATGCGTGTGTAATTCTACTCATTAGCCAAGAAATTAGTAGCAATTGGGAGTAAACCTTGGAATAGTCATGGATGTTTCGATGTCTAGCTTGGAGTCCGAGTTGGAGGTCCAGGTTGGAGGTGGGCTTCCCGATTAGGACTAACCCCGAATCCTGCTGACAAAGCCAAGGACTTGCGCCAAGGAACGCTCGGACCTAGCAACAGACTAGCCTTCTTTGGGAATAGCATGTAATAAAACCCGGTTTTCCATGGCGCCTACCGTACAGGGAATTACAGCCGAAATTACGACAGTCCAGCCGCTGTGATTGGCCTGCTGTCTGCCACCGCGGGCTGAGCATACCGGATAAACGCTGCTCCGGGGGCATGGCGTTATTTTCCGTCACGCGACCGGGCCAGCGTGACAGGGACGCGGTAAAGAATGGTGTACGGCGTAATGCGCTGTATGGGCTGTTTTGAACTCGGCGCAAGCATGTGATAGTCGCTCACCACCGAACAACTCCCTTCTCTATCCCCATCCCATCCCCCTTCAGGACTACGTATGTCTCCAGGTTCTCTTTTTTCTTTGCTTATTGTTATCACTATTATTATTATTATTATCATTATTATTAAACCCACATTCCCAGGCTGGCAGGCTAAGACAATCCTGCCTCCCGCGCTCGCTAAAACCGCTTTTCCCCAGACTTTGTTCTTCCCCTATAAATCCTTATCTTCTCCAGCTTCTCCCATATCCTGACCTTAACTCCCCTACCTTACCCCCCCAACTGCCGTATCTCTCTTTCTCTCTCCGAGCCTCGGGAACCCTCGACCGAACTTACTTGGTCCGACCCTCGAATTACACCGATCTGAGCGATCATCCCGTTCGTTTGGGCGGCTGCTTCTCTGCAGATTATTGACGCTGATTCCCCGCCATCCCCGGATTTTTTTTTTGTGCCTAAATTCTACGGCCCGGTGAACGAGGGATGTTACACCCGTTCGGTTTATGAGCTCAAGACATTTTGCATACAGGATTGCTTTTTTTGCTGTAGGGGTTCAATAGGGCAGGGTTATAATAATAGTTTTGCTCAATCCGTCAAAATGGAGATGAGCGCGGCTGAACCCATCCACCACCAACATCAACATCTGAGGCGGGCCACCCCGCCTCCTGGTCCTTTCGGATGTATGTACAAATATAATATTCATCTCTTATTGATTTCTTCCCCCTGTAAACAATGTTGGCCAGCTAAAATACTGACTTTTTCCCAGACCCTTTGTTCGGTCTCGATACACCTTATGACGAGGCTCCTGCACTGCCGCCTGGACCCTCTCTCCTTGATGATACCGAATCAAATATGTTGAATAATTTCTTCACGTCAATGGATGCGAGTCATCTGGACAGCAATGATTTCTGGTTCTCAATAGGAAACCAAGATAAACGAGGGGCAAATTTTGGATTCGAATGGCCCGAAGAACTTCCCCCTACCTTTGAAGGCTCGACAACGTCTCTGGGTACATATCCAACCATCACGAACGGGATACATCAGGATGGAATGAATATGGGCAAGACAACATCACACAGTTCAGACGTGTTAGCTGCAGCCTCCATGCTCTACCAGAAAAATGGCCTTCCCTCACAAGAATACGCGACTAACCAGATCTTTACCGAAAACAGCCATAATCTCCACGGAAATAATATTCCAAGAATGAAGAACTCCTACCTAGGCCCCCGGTTCATTGACGGTCTAACTCCTGGACCTTCTCCCAAGGACCTCGCTCTGTTTGGCAAAGGATTCCATACCAGCAAAATGTGCTTTGATGTCGAACAACAACTTGGGCCCGAAGACCAACGAAGAATCAATACCCTCCGATGGGGCTCAGACTCCAGATTCTCAGATCGACGATACCATGCCGCCGCGGGCGAACCTAGCGAGGAGGACCGAACAAAGGACTTGCTCCAGAACCTAGACTGTCTTGAATCTCAAAGCAGCGCAGCTAACACGCGACCTTCAAGTCCAATTCGACGGTCGTTTGACCGCACAGCGCCAGAATGGGCTTCGCTTGGTAATGCAAATGGCATCAAATCATTACCAACCAGCGACCCAACCCAAGCCGAAGACGGCGCGAGGCCCAAGAAGCGACGAAAGAGCAAGAACAGAATAAAAGGCGAAGACATGGAAATCGACCCTCCCAACGGCAGTAAGGAGCCCAACGGTCGCCAGCCATCAAGAGGCAGACGGTTCTCTTCCAGTACCGATACACCGCACCGAAAATCCAAAACACAAGGCAAAACGCGTGAGAACCTCACAGAAGAGCAGAAGAGGACGAACCACATTCTTTCCGAGCAAAAACGAAGGAACCTCATCAAGCAGGGCTTTGACGATCTTTGTTCCCTTGTACCTGAACTCCACGGTGGCGGCTTCAGCAAAAGCACCATGCTCATCCAAGCGGCAGAGTGGTTGGAAGATTTACTACGCGGTAACGAATTGCTCCAAAATCAACTGGCAGAGTTGAAAAAACAATCTACGACGAACATGACGCAATAAAGATTTTCCACTTCTATTGCCATTTGCTTTCATATATAATTCTGCCCTTCTCATTGTTATATTTATATCTGCACTATATCCTCTTCTCTGTACCTAATTATACCACTCATGTCTTTACTTTTATACCTGTTTGCTATTTTTTTTTCTCAACGGAGGTTATGCTCCGCGTATCCTTTTTGTTCAACACTTACTTCCTTTTGCTATATCTTTGTTTATATTACCGAGTCACGACGGGGATGAGAAACATGTCCTCAAAAGAAGGGACGGAAAAGTTTCACGGGGGCGTACAAAGTACTGTACATTTTCTCATGTATAGATCATGCAAACGAATTCCTTTGAACCTCACCACAGGATCAATCATTCACCTTCACGCCAATCACCAACAAGACACCGACCACGTCTTCTTTGCATATCTTCCCAGCACAAAACCTCCTCTAGCGGGCTTAGGTGGTTTCAATCTTAAGGGGAAATCTTTGGCTATGGACGGGCAGGGAGAATTGTTAGATCCGAGATAGGTCAACGAATATTACATGGAATGCAGAGATGTTGAGATGGAGATAACCCTTTTCCTCGTCCCTTTTTTTCGCGTTCCATGTCTCATGCATATATTCTAGCGAGTTTCACTTCCCATTCTAAGTAATTACAGTTTTCGCTTACGGCGGATATCTTGACGGTTGGCTTGATAGCTCTGGGATCAAGTTTTGAATACCTAACCTGACGGGCACGGAGCAAGGGAATGTTGTTAGGCTGTTGGTGCTGGCCATAGATATATATCTTCAGGAAAGGACAATTATCAGAAAGTTAAAAGCTACTTCATACAAATAACACAAAAGGAATAAGCCTCTGTTTTAACCTAACCTTGATATATTTAATTGAAGTGACCCTCTTCCTTCCCAGCTATGCTATGCCAATAGTGTCTTCCTCTTTATCGCTATCCCAGATAGTGACTCCCAATTCTTGTTGATATCTGTATACCCTATGAGAAAGCCCCCCTTACTCCGTAATGGTTCCTGGGACAGTTCAAGACATCTCCACTACTATTAAGTTTACACCTCCACCCGCTCTCTCTCTCCCCCTCTTTTTTTTTCATTCATCGTAAGGCGCATTGGCCAACAAGGAAAGATCCCCGTGCTACGTACCTAGGTAGTTTAAACTCTTTTTGAACTACCTACCTACCTATATATTCTTCACAAGCATTTATCTAGTTGCAAACGAGCCGAAAACATCATCAATGCTAAATGTTTAGACTTGTTTCGGTCTCCCACCGTGAATTACGGACCTCAAATTACGAAAGCTAAACCCGTGCAGATGCGAGGGGGCGGGGAAAGATAGGATTCCCGTTACCTCTGGGCGTTGCGTCAGATTGGAAAAAGTTTAGAGTGATCGGCAAATAGATTTATGGAGTCTGGTGGCAATTGGGATCCTGGGAACTCTTGGGAAGCGAAAGCGAGAAAAAAAAGTGTGGAGTGTGGGGTGGTGTGGAGGAGGCTCCGAAGAGCCAGTCGTTGTTAGCGACATCAAGTATCAAGTGGTTCAACATCCAACGCTCGGGGCCGTTCGTTTGGCTGGCTCCATGGCTGAAAACATGGAATAATCGTGTTAATCGTGTTAATCGTCATCAATATTATTGGCATCCAGGTAATAATAGTTGTTACGGCACGGTGTTTGAGTCGCGGGATTGAGCAACGAGGAAGCGGTGTATTTTTGTGTGTATTCATGTATCTGTGTGAGTGGGTCTCCAAGCTGTTTTGTCTTTCATATTATTCCATATCCGCATGACAGAGTATGGAGAGAAACCTGGGCTTGCAATGGAAGACAGATCTGACAGGGGTGAGACGGTGAGAAGGAAGCGGAAGGTGAATGTGAGGCCGCCGAACAGGAAAAGGCTCAGCAATTGTGGCTTTGGAATGCTTGGGTCTAGATGTTACCGATTTCCTTAGCTAGCTCAGCCGGGAGGTCCGATTGCGACGACAAGGTGCGGAGGGTATAGAAAGGGTTGACTTTTGGATATGTCATGTCGGCCTCGGAGATCTTTCTATCAACACGTGAATTTTTAGGCGGCCAGAAACAAGAAACAGAAAATAGCAGACAAAATGAAGATGCTGCGTGGTTGAAGCAGGGATCGTGTTTGACAACGAAAAGCGTTGACTGAATTAAGGACATAAGTCAAACCCAAGCATGAGATGGAAGATGAGGCCGACGGACTAGACATGTAATCGGATTAGCGGGACCAGAGAGAGCCCGGTGAGAACAGGGGTGGCGGAGATATATTATTATTGTTGTTATTTATGTGAAGAGTTGCGTTGAATGAGGATGGTCATAGCTTGGAAAGACACGTGCAAGAAACTTTTCCTTTCTACCAGTTTTGCGCGACAAGAAATCGAATAACACTTGTTGCCGGCTAGAGAAATACATGTAGCGGCATCTAGAACGTAGAGAATCATCCCGATTTGTGATTCAGCGCATAGTAGGCATTATTTCTTCCAATTATTCGTCGTTATCGCCGCACTGATTCCGCATTTTTCCGTTGACTGGATCTGATATAGTAGTAGGGATTCGCTTTGCGGCGTAAATGCGGGGAACTTCCCGCTTTCGTATTCTCTTTAAGGTTATCGACAAGATGACAACATGTCGGGGCTTCACATGCAAATAAAGAGTTCGACAGCTTGTATCAGGGGTAAAAACAAGAATTATAGAGAGGCAGAAAGCTCTAAGCAGTTTCCGCTACAAAAGGGTCCGATTAAACCCACCCGAAGGGTTCATGGCTTGGTTAAGTTAGCACCAAAAACACCAGCACGCCGAAGCTGGGATTATTTTTAGACGAAAATCTGACGTGAAACGTGTAATCTCCGAAGCAAATCTTTCACGGGCCAAGCATAGCTTTATCTCAGCTGCGGATAGGCTCCGAATTTGCGGGGCTTAGCGTCCTTGTGGAAGGCGTGGATAGTTTGACACGAGCAGACAATTCTCATATTGAAGTTTGCACCAAAAAAAAAAAAGGGGCACCAGTTCTTCTTTATTATAAAGAAACAACACGCAAGAACGTAATATGATGCATATGGCAGTTAATCACCACATCTCCAATTGCACTGAGCACTGCGTAGGCTATTTGGAAGAATCGCGTGATGCTTGATGACAGGATGTAGATCGGTAATGCATGTCTGCCACCCAGATAATGATAGAGCAA
>PDNB01000242.1:0-39623 GCA_002573585.1 Helicocarpus griseus UAMH5409
GCCCCTATAAGCGCGGGCATGTTTTTCTTTCGGGTCGGGTCGGGTTTGGGGGCTCAGGTGCCCGAAACAATAGGGCTTACGGGCTTTGGCTTTAATTAAAAACCCGCCCAAACGGGTTTTTTTCGCGGGTCGGGTTAGTGACCCGGCGGGTTTAGTGGTTGGGGTTAACAACACTATACTGCTCTCAGAATGTATTGTCAACCAGTCACATCTGTGTCTATCTTTCTGACATATTCTCTATTCTGTATTCTCTAGTCTACATTATGTTCTTGTGTGGTCTTTCTACCTGTATCTCTCACCTTTGTATTAATAGTTGACAACGAGGGCGCCGTCCCTTTTTTTTCTCATTGGGGCGCCTGTTACGGCACTACACCTACACCTCCATACACCTGCCGTCAGGTACACTAGGCCAGATTGGGCCTAGCCCAGCTCATCATATGGTCGCCCTCTCGTCGCCTTTCATTCTTCTATGATTATCATCCATCCTACACACGTTTTACCACCGTTAGCTAGTTATAGGCTTAACAAATTGCTTATGATATTTTTTTTAATTTTTAATTTTTTATTATTCTTTGTTTACAAATTCTCATCTTGTAGTCAGTATTCTTTAAATTAATATAATCAATTAATGCAATTACATCTTAATTCTACATGTTGACTAGTAACTACTTTGATCCGAGTCATTACTCTTTAAAATTCCTTTTGACCGGAGGCGGATAAGCCTCATCCTACAGTAGCGAGATTCCGTATAAGGATTAGCTTCAAGGACACGGTCTCTTTCTCTCAGTATGGGTCACATGATGCGTTGCCCAGCAACCTTCTAACCTTGGAAGGAGCTAGAAATGACAACTTGAACTTCATTCGAGCTGTCAATCAGAGTCTGATGAGACTCCAAACTCCATGCGCTTTATGACTGCTTCTTCCTCCCCTACTATACGACACAATTTCAGGGCACTTTGCAATATGCCAATTCACTCCATTGAAGAGTTTGTAGAATCCTCGAACAGGCGATGCAATGCCATCCCGGATTGGCTGGATGCATGCCAGGATGTCTACCCCTCACCACTTGACAGCGCATTCCAGAAAACCGCATTGACTGCGAGAGCGCAGAAACAGATGCCTATCTGGAACAAAAAGTCGAGTCCTTGTACTCCAAGTCCTCAACAATTCATACCAAGTTCCCGCACAGCTCCCCCGTCAATCATGGATGATGCTGGCCGGCAATCTGGACGCGGCCGTCGCTCGAACCGTGGAGTAGTGACGCGGTCGAGAAGAAAGAACGCAGCCGAAGCCGTTTCACTGGAAGAATCAATTGCTAGGAGTGCACAAACTGTTGAAGGCACTGTCAGTCCTGATCAACGGCAGTTCCATGAAAGCATGTCCGCTGTATCGCCTGAACTCGATCTGGGCTCGTCAGCTGCATTCTCTCAACCCTTTATTGCATCCAGTGCCACCCGCTCCAGCGTGCACTCGCGCTCACTTAGCCCAACGAAAAGAACAAGCGATTTAAGCGCTGCAAAACCACCTATTGAGGTAGGGGCAGAAATAGAGGTGCCACAAGCTGTTAAAGGTCTCGTGAAGAAAATTGCGAACATCTGTGACGGTTTAGGTGTGCTTCCACACAGTTTAAAGGTGGAGTAGCCCCTTGTGTGATATTGAATTCCATGCTGATGCAGATTCTCTAAAGTCTGAGCTGGAAAATATCGATGACCGTGATTACCCTGGCATCTTCTTTGATGACCCCGACACTCCCAGTGTGCCTCACGACCTAGAGGTGCTTCAAAAGCTGCGGTCATTCCGAGATGCTGCGGCAGGGTGTTCTGAGCGTGAGAAACCAGAGCCATCATGGGCTGAGGAAGTTTTGTATCCGCTATTAAAACTTGCGGCTGAGTTGGAGAACAGAGATAATGTTCAAAGAGTCCAGGTCGAAAATGTGTATGCAACCTGTCATAAAACCTTGAGGCAGTGTCTACAAGATTCGCTAACATCGCTCCCACCACAGGACCGCCACCCCGATATCTCCGAAATCACTGATGCCCACTGGCCTACAGCATTTGTCATTCTCTTCCAAGCGTGTTGATTATTGTATCTACCTTTCACAAACCAAAGCACAAGAATACCACACCAGAGATAATCTCACACTGCGTAATTTCGATATTCACGATGAAGGGATCAATCAGGCTGGCTCATCCAACTATGTCAAGTGGCTTCCGCAGTTACTGGCCGTTGAGTGCAAGAATAGTCTCCCCGGGATAGAGGGCGCAGTACAACTGGGCATTTGGATGGCCTCACTACGTACGCGTCTAGAAAGGCTCATGGATCAAACAATGATACCAAAGGAGCACCTCAAACCAATGCCGTGTTTGAAGACAGTAGGATTTTACTGGCACATGTATTGGTGTTTTGTTGGAGATAATGGGGAGACGGTGAGATTTCGAACACCCTTACTATAGATGAAAACTGTACGATAGTACTGACAATGAAATGTGGTTGTCTACAGGTGCTTTATGGACCGCAAGATTTAGGCTCAACGAGAAATATGAAAGGAATGTATCAAATCTTGAAGGCATTGCAGGAGATTGTGAGATATGGCCGTGATGAGTATTGGCCATGGTTTAAGAAAACAATGCTCTGGGAGGCAAATTGACAGAACTGATAGACCACATAAACATAGAAAATAACTATCTTCAACTAGTAGCTGATTCCTTCTCAGCAGCTAGCTCATAATTATAAGAAATGCAGGGTAAAGTTTTCTGCTATTTTTCAATCCGACGTCATCATAAAAGCGAAGTATGAGAAGCTTTCTTTTAGAGGATGAGAGACCGCCTAACCCTGCTATAAGCCATTCCTTATTAGCTCTAACCTTATCTTGACCAAGTCAGCCTTAACTTCTTAAGCCAGAAAGTTAAGCCTAGCTAATTCCTTCATCCGTATCGCACATTCAATAATCCGCACTACTTTGCAAGTCTACTGTGCGGAGGTTACTATTAAAAACTTTGTCTCGGGCTAAAATCGCGCTGTCTAATTGTGAATCTAGAGGAGGTTTAGATTTCGTGGAGCTACGCAGCGTAAGAAGATAGGTAATCTCCCAAAGTATTTAACCGAAGCCTTAAAACCTTTAATAGTTACAAGTTGCCTATATAAGATAGCCAAATTTAGGAACTAGATCTGCTTTTTAGTGTCCTCTGCAAGACACAAAACTTTGCCAATGGCTCCTGCTGGCTCTCATTAAAGAGCAAGTAACCTATCCCCTTAGCTTGCAGCCGAATCCCAGTCAACCAAGGCATCTTTGCCAACTTTATCCTTGATGATCCGTTCACTCAAATCCCAAAGTGCAGCTCCCAACTGCGGATCTGACGCCTGGGCCGATTCCTTCCCCGACTCGCCGGGGTTCGTGAGATAATAGCCATTCCAACCCTTTTCCTCAACCTCTGGGCTCGTTGCCGCGTATAAACCGCTATATGAGCCCTGTTCAACATCCCGGCCGACTGCCAACATGGCCGCCGTCACCATCTTGCCGAAGAGACCAGGATATGCATCCTTCCACTGCTGCTGCATTGCGGTGTTGACCTAAAGGACCATCCTTATCAGTTTGATCTCAAACGGCGTAGTTAATTCTTGGAATATTCAAGGAGAGAAGAAAACTCACCGCACCGGGATGAACTGCTAGCGCATAAATATTGTCATTGTTCGGCTTTATAACCCTCTCCAACAGTCCAAACTTCACTCCCAAAATCATCGCCAACTTTGACCTGCCATACAGATACAGGTTTCCAAAATTTGGGTCATTGATTTCCTGTAGCGAAGCGAAATGGACGCCTGTAGAAGGCACCGATCGATGCTGTTCGGAGCTCTCAAAGACTATCCTAGGCGCCGGTGTGTCTGGTAGTCTCGAGGTCTTGCGGATGAGTGGGAAAAGCAGGTTGACGACGTAGAATTGTCCGAGCCAGTTGACTTGGAAGTGCCGGTCGATGTTATCGGCGGTTTCGCCGTATTGATTTGCGTTGATACCGGCGGAGAGTATAAGCTAACCGTCCATTTAATATTAGTACTGTCCATATTTGCGTCTGGAATTGACCGTCACAGACGTACAAGATCAAGCCTCTCCTGCTTCTCTCTAAACTGTGTGAAAACCTCCTTGATCTGCTTGAGGTTGCCCATATCGCACGGCATCCATTCAATCTTCACATTTTGACCCCCTTCCTCCTTGATCTTATCAATTGCATCTTGGCCTTGGTCTTCTTTCCGGTTCACCATGAAGACATGAGCTCCATTAAGTGCAAAAGCGCGCGAGATTTCATATCTGGAGATGGGACGCTTAACTTAGCATCGGGAAATGAAGCAAAGGACCATATAGGGAAGAAGCTGCTTAGTGAGTGTATGTTGAAGTAAACTAACCCTATTCCAAGTGCACCACCTACCACCAGGGCTACCCGTCCATTGAGATCATGGATCTCTTTCTTAGGTCCGATCACCGGCTTGAGTACGGATTGCATGCTGGTAAACTACAGGTAGCTATAATAAAACTTGTAGTGTGCCCGGTCCCGATATAAACAGAATGATCCGAATACTTGTATTCTTAAATCACTGAATTGAAAAGGCGTATGAATTCAGCAAAAATAGGACAACTAAGTATTGAATTAATCTTCTTTATTTCTATACATATATAAGTATGTGGAATTGGCTGCTGGTCTTATTACAGGTATGAACTACTATGATGTCATTTTATAGTTCCGTAGATATCATAGTGTGGAAGTTGGCAACCCCGGCATACTTAAGACACATTCATACATCATCAATGAATAATAAGAATAACGGCACAGTTATGCCAAGATAGTCAATTGGTGAAGAGAAAGTTCGCCGAGCAAGAAATTCTTTCATTTTGAGCCAATCGTAGCTGTGAGCTTTACGTATGAACCCACGGATTTCAAACAGCCTCATTAACAACCTACTTATTATTATTTGGAATGATTTGAGAAATTTCTGGCCGGCTTTAAAAGCTAGAGCAGTCCAGGGGTCGACGCAGTCCTTAAAAGTAGTAGAGAAGACTTATTCTTCAAGTGAAGATGCCACCACGCCGGTTCCCACCTGCTCAGACCAATTCTGTGCATTTAATGACCACCTCCGACGTAAGCTGGGCTCTATATTACAAACAAAACTGACGAGGAAAATTGACCTCGCAAGTGATAGTTTCCCTACTTGACAGTAGGTGACACGACAGATCTGTATTTATAGTGACCGCAGAAGCTAATGAGCCGAAGAATCCTTGAGTGCGCCCATGCGCGGAAATCTCAGACGCTTTCTAGATCACATTCCCTTTTCGTTCCAACGTCATTCTTTCAGAGCCAGCGGAGGTACAATTCAGATACATTTTTCACGTTGTTAGTTAAAGCGTTTACATGAGCGAGAAACAGCGGAGCAAAACACTTGGCTTACATTTGCATTTTTGAGTACTGCAACATAGATACACTCCTTCGCTAGGCAGATTACCACATTTCCAGGGTGTGACTTCCTTATATTTCTCGCGGCTGGCCTCTTCGTTGTCGGGTGCTCCTTATATGAAATAAGCCTAGCTGCAATATGATATGATATACCATTGGGGGTGTGCTTCAACTTACAACACAAATTGCCCTGGCACCGATAGCCGCGAAGATGGGAGCACAGAAGTAGAAGATGCGCATTTTGACACGAAGCGAGGGGAGGTAGTCAAGTATTATATAGCAGATCTGATATGAAGTACGTCACGGCCTGTAAGTCGAGTTCTCAGTGTTTAGCTGGATAGTAAACTGTTCCGAGGCAGTTCTCGCAGGAGGAAATGAGCAGTTATTTATACATATATCTTCTCTTGGTAATGATGATATGACTACTGGAAGGCACAACTACGTTTTGAAGTCGAAACACCTCCGCAGCCAGCGTAACATGCTGAATTTAAACCCAGCCTATGAGCTCTTCAGCTGCTATTCCAAATTCCAAATTCCAAATTCCATGAAGACCATGACTCACTGTTTGGTTAATAGTAATGAACAGATACTTCCCGCTGAGAACGGTCTGGGAAAAGGGGGCCGAAAAATCGCTGTGAAACTGCCTCCCTAGTACCGCATTCCCGTGCATCCTCGCCCTGTTGGCCGCATCTCCAGCCAACGAAACAGGTAAAAGAGAATAATCCATATGATTTTTGTATTTGACTGGATGGAATCCTTGCTGGCTGGGAGACATTGGGCGTGGATGGAGCATGGCGTAGGGAACGCAAGAAAGCTCTCGCAGCAGGAACCAAGCCTCAAGCAATTCGCAAAGAGACCGAGAATTAATCAACACATAAATAACCCAAAGGTGGATTTAGGAAATAATTTTCTGGTAACTACATTCCTGTGCACTTTGAACAAGCTAGCTTCCCTCGGGTGTTCTCCAGATAGAGGACTCGGATAACAATACCGCCCCTGTCACGAACTAGTTAGTAGGGTGGAAGGGGCGTAATTGTGCAAAAGAAAGTCAGAAAGAGCATAGAGAGAGAGGGGAGAAAATGAATAAACATACAGAGATGAGTGTCATTTCCTGCGCCATTTTGTCACTTGTCATGGGTCTGATGTTTGACATATTCATAGTTCCCTAGCAGCAACGCCGCGGATGCTCAAACTTTCAAGTTCCCGTCAGTTTTACACATCAAATGTAGTAGTAATATTATTCGGGCGGAAACAAATTGAGATACCAGAGTATATCTGGCAAGGGGATTGAGCGTTAGCCAAGGCAGTGCGCGGAGTAGTCACCAACACCAATAATCTCAATTAGCTTCAATCTCCATATTACCCGGTCAATGTGAGCGGCCTGACAATGCGTCTCCTATACAAACACCGGCAGCATCTCCTTCACTTGTTCCTCCAAGTGAAACTTCAAATCGACGTTTGTAAAGCCTCTCGATTTAGTTCTTAGTTTAAGAAAGACCTTTCCAGAACCACTATGCTGTGCAAATAAACGGCAAAGGCTGTGGTTCGCTGGCCAAAATAGGGCCCTAATGTCGACTATGTGATGTTCCATCCACATTGTGAGTGTGAGAACGGTGTCTGGGTGGAGAGTGCTGTAGCCGACTCAATTCTATCCATCAACACTTTCACCTTGCATGTAGTAGCTGGTTGTGATGAGGACCGAGTTCTTTTTTAATGTGCTCTTTTATACTAGTGCTATTCAGTATGCAATTAACAGACTTGCTCTTCACTTTCGTGATGACAGAAGAGAGGGTGAGAAGTTGGGATCAGGATGGAGATAGGTAGGCGGCTCAGCAATGCCATACAATGAGTCCCTGCTTCTCATTTTTGAACATAAAATAGCAACTTTCAACTTTGTAAGTGGCACGGGAGTGGAAAAGAAAGGCTACAGATGAGCAGTACTTAAAGAGATAATGTTGCTGGGAAAATGATGTTGACTTGAACTTGACAGAGTTCCAAGGTTGTTATACTGCTCTTATATGCACCCGGGGTTAACTTTTACCGGGCCGGCTTTTACCCACGGCCCCTTGTCTCGCGGACAGTACAGTCTACAATGCCAACATACTCGTACTTCAATCTTCCATCTGGCCATCTCCCTGCGCCGGAGTTTATTAATAACGCTACCCTGAGTTTGGGTGTCAGTTGGCATCGAGGATGTGATATTGCCAACATCCTCTATCACCCCACCCAATCCGTTCAAGTTTCTACTAGTACTAATACTTCGCAGCACATCGTGAAGGTTGACCGCTATTCGCGGAGTACGCCGTAACTCATATGCCGGTACATACCCGGAGTACATTCCAGGCCACTGAAGGTTGATGCAGCCTCCACCGTACTACTCACTGTTCTTTTGCGGAAAAGGGATAATCAATCTTTGCTTCTGGGTCAAGCTACGTGCTAAAAGCGTCACTCAACTCTCAGCCTTTCGCGCGCGCTTCCCATTCAAAGTTTCTTTACGTTTATTAGCAGGTTCAAGCACGGCGTTATTAGCCAGCATCTTCAAGCCAAGGACGGGATGCCTCAGTTGTCGGTTGAGTATGTTTGGCTTCAAACCAGGAGAGATTATATGAAGTCGGCAGAGCGCTTTAGGATTGCAACCTTGGTCAATCAGAAACAGAAAGCGACCCGTTCAACTTTGGTTCGGCGGTTATGAATCGATATGCCGCTTTTAATAATACTTCTAGACTGCCGTCTCTTTCAGGTGTATGGATTTTACTCCGCCTCACTTCGCAAATAACGCGACTATAAGTCTGGTGTTATTATGGGGTTCAAACTTGATGGCCGTGATCTTGAGCATATCAGCTCAAGAAATTTGACTGGGGACCAGGGCAGTTCTTTGAGTCCTACGGGCAAAGTCCGATGAGCCAGACTATAAGCGACGGTGACCAGCAATCCAGGAGTGAACAAGAAGATTTGCAGCTTTCTCGTCAGTGTCTTACGGCTACGTACCTGAAGCTGCGCGAATCGAGTGCTGTACCGGGACATCCGTGGTGCTCGCATTACAAGTACATGTAGTGTACGTCGCAAGGAACCTTGAGGCATTAATCACAAGCTAAGCCTTGATGTCCGACACTTCAAGCTGTATCGCATCTTCGGTCAACTTGTTCTGCGATGAAGACATGCAGATAATGGTGTTGGGCGATGGTGCAGCAACAAAGAAAGTTGAACCGGCAATTGCGTAGCAGAGTGTCGAGTTCAAGGAGAATTGGTTGATATCATCAAGATGTTTAGAAGGGCCATAGTTTCCGTGTCTACTCTGTCAATATTTCCATCATTGACTCTACCATCCTTTCTTCTCTTTCCCTGTCGCCCAAATAATCAACCTGTCCTCCTATTGAAGCCATCTCCAACCTTCTCCTCCGACAACCATGAAGTCTATCGCGGGCATCTTTTCCTTTATGCTCCTTCTTGGTGTGATCTCAGCTGTCCCAACTGAGAACATTCAGAACGAAATCAAGGCGTGCAGCCCAATGAGTCTTGCTGTGATTGGCTAGTGATATATGCGTATCTAACATTGTACATGTACATTGAAAAAAATGAAGCGTGGTCGCTCGTGCGAAGTGAACGAGGCAGATTGCTGCCCTGGGTTGCCATGTGTTCGGAACCGTGAGATCGTAGACACTATATATATTTGTTCCTGGTGAGCCAGATGAAAAGGTACTGTACGCGCAAAAATCCCGTTGTCAGGAGTAACTCTAGATTAACAATGAATCTCTAGCTGGGTTGAATCACCCGGATCGAAGCACTGGCATGAAAAGTGAGGTGTTGGGACTATGGCTGAGATACTACGTAAATTTGAGGCCTGAGATTCAATGGAAAAGGGAAAAAAAAAAAAAGGGATGCATTAGTTAAATTCAGCCCAACGAACCTTTGAAACTGAAGAGAAAAGAAGCTTTCTAGTTCAAGTTTAGAAGTTCATCAATTAAATCTTACTTGCAGGTAATTGGAAACTAAAAGTTATCCTTGATTCACTCGCCCGAGTTTGAACATCGATCAACTGTGCCCCTATACGCGCTTGCGGGAATGGGCGACTAACTCTGCAAAGTTTAGCTCTCACGAATTTCGAGACCCCCCCCGGATGATAAAATACATGCTGTATAACTATATCATTGTTACTATATTTGTTACCGCCGCCTTTACCGCTAGAAAAGCGTTTCGAGGCTAGCTTTCCAGAAGAATGCACCCAAGACGCTTGTGCAACTTGTGCTGCATCCTCGAAGGTTAAGTCGTCCACATGGGGTTAAGTCCGCGAAGATCTAACGAATGGTAGGAGGATATCAATGCAAGCTACCGCTATGATTATCAGCGCTCTGGTTCCTGCTGGGAGATGGAAAAGGAAGCATAACGGCCAGTGAATAATTTTCACTGAGAGAAATACTAGTATTCACCATCAGCCAATATCACGTTCTTTATCCAGAGTTTCGCTATTAATGGGTTTTACTTTGGCTCCAAGTCTTCGTTCCCCTTGCCGCCCGAAACCTCCTTGCGTTATTCTCGCGGGGTGGGCGCTTGGACCCTAAAAAATCCGGGGACGGAGACTAAGAATCGAGACTAGATGGGCTAGGGCTGCCGCTTGTAAGGACATGGGACCGAAGCCACTCTTCTAGCTTGTCTAGGCACGCTTGTATCGGCGAGTTTTTGGGCGTTGGCTACTGGTCGTCGGTCAGCAGTGGCTTTCGATGTGCGGAAGGCTGAAGCTGTGAACTATTTATTATTATTACTCAAGAATAAACTGAGGGAAGCCTACCCAGGTGATGGAAAGGGTGTTGTGTGTACGGAGTAATTTATATGCTTGAAAATGTAAGGTACGGAAAGTTGCTGTTAATACCCTATCGTTTGTGTCCATTACAATACGTAAATTATTTTCGTATTTTACAGGCATGAATTATCCCAAGTTCAGAGCCATGCCGACGGAGTACAGTCTGTACAGACTAAGTTCGTCGAGCCCTATTTGCTTTTTGCTTTACTCGAAGTCCCAAAGTTTGTTAAGGAGCCCCTTTCCACAGGAACAAATTTTGAATCCCAACTAACAAGAGGTGTCGTTGGTGTCGTTCCAACTCACCTCCTCGAAGTTGTTGAGGGATAAAAAAGCGAAACAAAATAGTAACGGTTCTTCTTTACTCCGCCATATGCCTGCAGCGGAAGAGTCGCATCATCTTTGCGAAGATAAGATGTCTAACTGGTATCCCTGCGAACTTCTCCCCATTGCCCTTTGTCGATGTGATTGGGCCGTGCGCTTCTGGGCTGACTCTGACCAGGGAGGAGAGCTTCGGCAAGGAGCTCCCTTTTAGCGTGTTCTATGCATTCATGCTCTTTTGTTTAATTTCCTTCTGCTAAGCTCTGATAAGTCCTGGTCCAGACATGCGCAGGAATAGAAAATTATCACTGCGACTGAAGCTTAGGTAAGGGAAGATGTCGAAAGAACTTCGCGTTGGTCTTGCTGTTTATTTTAATGACTATCGAAGTACGGATAGAATAGCTGACTGTTGCTTCAAGCTTGCGATTGAGTTTTGGCACGGAGAACATCTGCTGTGCTCCGGAATATTTTACTACTATTCAAGACCGGGGGTCTGGTGCGAATAACGTGAAGTATGATTTGTCGCAACCCTTGGAAGGCCGCGTTTTGCAAGGGATGTAGATCTCATGCATTTTGAACTTCAGCTTTGTGAGCTAACGAGAGTGTGGAAAATTGTAACCACGTGGCTGCCGGTCTTCATTATGGTACTCTGGGGTATATGGCTTTAACTGGGTGCAAGAAACACGTCGAAGTTTTCCCTCCCGACTTCGATGCCTTTGTTGAAAGCGTACTGCGTCTGTTGCTTCCGAACGAGGCACACTGCGTTAGTAGCAAAAGCCCAGAACAGAACAGGGGCTGGAAGGGACGGGTTGATATTTCCTAGTTTTGCACCCAAGATCGGAACGGACTGATGTGTTTCGTCATAAAGCTACGGTAATACGGGGTCCTCGATTGCCGGTGTACGAATAAGACTCATTATGCCATAAACAATTGTGATTTTGTTCAGGTTGGTTCTGAACATGCGCAAGGAAGCTATGAATATGCCGACCAGGGCGACAACTCAGGTTTAAGAAATCCGCACGCTTGGACAAGGAGCTGTACGTTGAGTACACGGAGTACCTCTTCTGGGTACTTGATGCTGTTTACTTCCCTGCTAAAGTACTGCAAGGGAAGTAAAGCACGATTTGAACCACCACATACTAATGGTTAAACTCTAAATAGTTATACTTACACCAAGTCCATCCTGGAAAATATCACTCTTTCAGTCGCTTAAATGCCGAGCCTAGACTTCCCCGAGCCCTGGCTTTTATTGCTGGAAAAATCGGAATCCCCAGATTCCGTAATCCGCATCCGTTTCCCCATACATGGAGCCGTCTCCATCAAAGTTCCACTGCCTCCACAAAAACGAGCTGGCAAGACCCTTATCGATAAGCTTTAGATTTCCCCAGCCACAGTAACTTTTCCACACGGTGGCACATATAGTGACATCCTGCATACTCGCCGCTGTTCGTTGTTTTCTGGCTTTTCTAGCTTTTCCAATCATCGGCTCTTGAAACAATCAACTATCCGTCCGGCCCATAGACGTTGGATGTGTGGAGATTCTCAGCTCCATCCACAAAAGTATCCAGGCGTCTTGGCTCGAGAAATACATATGCAGCTTGAGATACAAGTTCATTTCGCAGAGCTACGTATAACTTACGACAGTTACGATACGGCTTGTATGCGACGTATTCTATTACGTACTACCTAGGTACCGAAATATAACCGTGCTATACCGTACTGTAACAGCTGTGCCGCGCGAGTCAGCCCTCGGTCACGAGCTCCTTCTGTCTCTCTCCCCTGGTCCTAATCTGATCTTCCAGCTCCCACAGTCAGTCAGTCACTTTGTGAATACGTTTAATGTTTCAAATTCCAATTCTGACATCCTCCTGTCTTGCCTCAAGAGCATCAAAAAACCCAGCTCGATGTTATGAGATTGTTGTCTCTTGCTCTCGATTTATGAATGCTACTCTTGTACGGAGTAGTAGTAAGGTTCCGTTATGCTTTCCGCTCGGGCTGTTTCAGGGCAATCCCGGCCCAGGACAAGCTCAGACGTTCCACGGTTGGCCCAGGCCTGGCAGGGCATGCCAGCCAACCACTCTCTCAGAAAACAATTGATTCTAGGCCGGATATCCCGTCTAGGGAAGAGGGATGCAGAATAGAGCACGGATGAGGTAGGGTTCTTAAACGGTCCGCGCTTGGATTCCCAGGGTCTTGGTGTGTTGCATCTCCATGTAGCTTCCTTTTTTTGCAAATGCACATTAGACACTGGCTTTTATTAACAACTACAACAAGGGACATTGCCACGGAATCGATGTTGAATTGTCCGATACGGTTTGGGCTCATTGACAGCCAGGTAACGGGCGAGCTCTTGAGAAAGGGATACAAAGCTTCCATGGGACTCTCTCTCCCAAAATAACCTACGGGGGGCGCGGGAAGGCTTCGATGCCCTGCCTACAGTGTTACAATCATGTTCGAGCATCGATCCCTCTTGGGAAGGACAAGAGCATGTTGGACAGTATGTACATGTACTGTCAATGTGCAAGCATTTACACTGTATTGAAAATACCTATATCACAGCTTTCTGCCTGTTGCGTTCATAGGCGCAGTAAGCCATTTCTTCAGTGACGCAATCCCATGATTATATACCGCGTTGAAAGAATTCAATTAGTATATGGTCGAAAATCAATGATGGTGCCTTGTATGAAAGAGAGTCGTACAGAGCCTGCTAACCAAATTTCAGCGAGACAACATATTAAGAAGTTAAGATATATGCAGTCCTCTAGGCTTAGGGTTCGATTTTGAATCCTTTGATACCGGCCTCTACCTTAGAACATACGCAAACGAAAGAAAGGAACTCAAGGGAAAAGAAAGAAAAACGCAACCAGCTTGCCTCTTCAACTGGCGTCATTCAAGAGCTCGCTATCATTCTTCGGATATCCATACTAGTACACGTCCGCCTTTGCATATGCATACAGTACATACACCTGCACGCACAGTTACATATGTAGGGATGCGAATACAAGAACAAAGCTCCACACGAAAGAGCTTCAAGCTCCGGCCATTTCTGCCTGCTGTTACTATAAATTGTCTCTTTATCCTGGCATCTGTCAAGGGCAACAAAGCAGCTTGGAAACACGCTATTTTCCCGTGTGAACTTAATAATAGCTGTATGGTACGAACCACTCTGCCCCTCCCCCACTAAACAGCAGAAATACGACAAACAGCAGAAATACGACGAAGTCATCATCGGGGGGCAGCTGGCTTCATGATACACCTACATCAGCAAAAACGGAACAACCGCTTTTAGAAAATTAGTTTTCAGACGATTATTCCAATAATGAGATATTGACATGCTCGGTACGAGAGAGTTACTCTTCATATCATTATTATGGTTTTTGCAATGTTAACTACCCTACCTAGGCACTGCACATCCCAGCCATAGCTGCAAGGAGTTCAGTTTGAAACGTTCGGTAAAGCAGGGACAGCCACATAGTTATTTCAAACTGGTACCTACGGTAATGCATCCCTTTGTTTTTCTTTGGGGCTGTTCCTTAGTAAACTTATATAAAATATATCTCAACGGGTGTGGCGCATAAGATGTGGAATGTAAAAAGAGCTCCAGCCCTATCGGGATAACCAGTCTGCATACACATCTTTGTGGGCAGCAGTCTGTATGTCATCTTGAAACAGAGATGGCTGAGCATGAAGAGGTCAGTCTACACTTCCCAACTAATAATGAATAATGCATATAATACTCCTCGGTAAGTGCATAAAAACAGCAGGAAAACACATACGATGTACATGTATTTTGTATGGCGGGAGCAAGCTCCACAAATACCGTATATTGTTAATGGTTACACACGTAAAGAACGTCGTGGAGCATCTTGTTCCTATCTATTTCTATTAATTCTCACTTGCATAGATCCACCCCTCGTGCTACATGCCAGCGCTTTTAGTAAGGCGTTGCTCAGCTGTCGGATCGACGGAACTGATCTTTTTATTTTAGACATGGCATCACAAATGTCGTCATAAGGAAATCGATAATGCCTTCTCAAAGCGTGAGGTGGAAGACAGCTCCATCATTATTAGCTTTTGAGTTAATTGTCTCAATATTTATCAGGAGTATTCTTATCGATATCGATAAAAGAAAGAACCCCGCCATAATTACCATAGCTAATGCTCCCCGCAAAAGCTAGTAAAGCTCTTCAAAAGGAATTCATCAATCCTGTGCTGTCTCTCAACCGCAGTCTTTCAGCATCCCGTCCTTGCCCGTCCGGCGCGATAATGCTCGTGTAATTGCAGGGATACCTATAAGCGCTAAGTTCGGCGATGAGTTCCTTACCGGGAATGGAGGGATTCCGCGGTTCTGGGCATCGGAGGGGCATTCGGGGCCCGGAAGTATATATTTTCCGCCATGCTAGTTTCGGCTTGTTCGCCGTTCCGTCCGGAGCTAGCGGGACGGATATACTTTGCTCCGTTGGGCGTTGGGCTGACCTCCTTTTTGAACTCTCCGACGCCGATATAGATAGACCTACACATAGGTATCGAGTTACTCAAGATGACTATTCCTTCTCCCCAAGTGGATTTTGATAGCAAAGAGTGTTTGTTCCTGGGCTCTCTTAAATTTCAATATATCCACTGAATAGTACTACTCTCTATGAGTACTACGTGAGAATACTACGAGGAGTATGCAGAACATGAGAGCTCTTATTTGCGGCTATAACCCTTCAAGAACAGCGATTTTGTTCCTCTTAAAGATATACTTGGGAATCAGAAGGGTGCTTTTTTCAATTTCTGTTATTTGACTTTGATCTCTATACACCATACTCTTGTTCGATTAGTATCAAGGTGTTCCGCCTCATTGGAGTACGAGTAGTATTGCTCAACTAAAGCTAATCATATGAAAGCATACAGAGGCCAAAACATTTGGAGTGTCCAATCGTTTTCATATTAAACTTAACAGCACCTAGCATATCTTTGTGTTTGAATTTGAGAATCATCAGTTATGACCGACAGGGGGATTAACTTGGGGCACGGGGAGGAGCGTTGAGCCAGTATAGGCTCATGGGTAGCTTTCAGGGTTCTAATGAGGATGTTGCGTGTTATTCAAACCGTTAGCCGGAACAGCTGCAGGAACCATCCCATCGGGAAGTAATTCGCCTGGCCCATTATTCGCGGGTTGCTGAGGAGCATTGTGTACGCGATTGAATGCGTTCGCCGGAGCAGCAGCAGGAACTAATCCAGCCGGGGGAGCATTGACCGGCTGTTCATGTGCGGCGTGCGGAAGACCCTGCGGTCGATTATTGATATTATCGACCGGAACAGTTGCGGAAGCCGGCACCAGGTTAGCGGGAGGAGCAGGAGCCCCCTGATTTTGAAGCTCCATGGCTTGCACCGGTGCCTGTACCGGTCCATAGTATCGCGCATTCGAAAGAACGAAGCTCATTTCTTTAAAAAATGGTCTGCCGGTTTCTGATGGCTCGTACCCAGGTCTATCCCAGCCTCCTCGCGTCCTTTGGCGCCGCTGTCTCAGGTGACCCATTGTAGGTGCACCACGTCTCCTGGTTCGGCCGCCCGCCAGCCACCATGTTACTTGTGGGGGGCGTTCGTGGTCTTCGAGGCGGCCTTCTGGCATCAGACAGCTCATAACGCAGCCGCCACCTCGGAGGTGTAAACGAGGCCCTGGTATGGTTATGTTTCGGCCGGCAAGCGATGGATTTCTTCCGTTTCCATCTTCTGGCTCGGTGATGCTTCGTGCATTGGCGACACGCTGAGGGGATCGATTAACACTCTGTTGAGAGTCCTCGTTGTCTGCCATATCCTCTCCGTGTGTTTGCGTGGCCGAGGGATCTTCTGCGCTTGAAGACTTATCGCTTAATTTCAACGGAGGCTGCTTGTTCGGTGATCCCGGGTCATTCTGGCATGACCGGTCTTCCGCGTGACCGGACGCTTCATCAGGCTCTTTTGAAGATTGACTCGTCGTCATACTTTAAAAATCGCGCTTTTTAGGAAGCGGTTGGTCTAACTTACCCCGATTGCTTTTCCCGGAGAAAATCGCGTTTGCTTTTCAGAAATAAGAAGATAGAGATCCTTCCTCATCCTCTGAAGGCTCTGTTGGGCTCTTGTTGCATAATACACCAAGGCAAAATGGCAGGGAGATATCGAAGCAGATATGTTCGTTTTATATTCCAGAAGTTCTGACTGGGAGAAAGTCTGTAGCAATGAAGCAAATCCGTTTTCCTAGCTGTACAGCCACCTCGAGTGACGGCTGCAATATATACTCCCCTTTGTCTTCACCCCTCCAGCTTGGTGATAACACGATACATTTAATTAATACTGTTATTAACTAACTTAAAGACCACTTTGCCGTAACTCTTCGAGGTGTGTAGTTTACTATAGCATATATTAGATAGAAGTACACCGCCCAACCTCATGTGCTTATGCAAGGCGATGGGGAAATGTACATACCAGGTATACTTCCATTAAGATATAATCCCGTTGGGCTAAACAAACGAGAGTATAGTTAGAAACGCGGCAAACATTTATATCTACGAAGAATGAAGTGCGTACTTTTATAAGGTATCATTATACAGAAGGTTTTACTGACAATATCACCTATGGGTTCGGCCCGTTCGCGTCCCCTTTCCGTAGTCTACTCATAAGGCAAGAATCGTCAAATTTGACTCTTTCACCCATAACCCAAAGATAAATATATGACATTATACTTTCATTAATCATGCACTGGTATTCAATGACGAGCGGGACATCTACAAATAAAGGTCATAACAATAAGAATAAGTGCGACCCCAGTCAGCTATGCCATTTTCCATTTTCCTGTATTTCCATGCGATACGTTCCAAGCTCATAAGCCAGCCTCCTTTTTCTTCCCCATCCCATGATCATTATCGTTTAGACGCTGATGGTTTTGAATACCCTATTAAAACAAAGAACGTTAATTAGTATCATATCAAACGCAATAGTTTGAGGGGGAAAAGAGAGGGTTTTCCACTTACCCAAATCCAGCACTTCCTGTTCCCATGATAGTTCCAGGCATCTGTTCCTGCCAATGCAGCTCCTTCACAGATTCCATGTAATGCACAAAGAGTAGTTGTGGCGGCACATCGGCCAAACCCGCATCGCGGCCCTCTTCATCGTCTAACTCGACAGCCAAATCCCAAAGCGTCAGCGTGTTATCCGCAGAGCCAACAGCAATTACACTATCATCTGTCGGGTGCCATTCAATACTCGTGACGGGTTCCTTGTGGAAGTCGAACGAGGCAACTGGCTTGGGCCTGAGTTGCGACGAACCACCAGCCGTGTTGGGTTTCCAGTGTCGAAGATCCCACACGCCCCATTGGCCATCGTCAGCGCCTGTGGCCAGAAGATGGAACGTTTGTCGCGACCAGCTCATGACGTTTACGTCTGTGTTGGAGACCTTGACGTCCACCGCTGGCTTGCGCGACTTGGAGCGGACGTCCCAGACCTTGACGCTGCCATCGCTGCTTGCGGAGGCGAAGACGTTACGTTCGTTGGGAGACCACTGAAGTTCTTCAACGGAGGATGTGTGGCCGGTGAATGGGCGGGTGTCTGTTACCCAGGCGCCTCCTTCGGTGCGGGTAGTGGCGTATATTAAGCCATCGTTGTCACCAGTGAGGAGTTTACCAACTGGGTGCAGAGGTGACCAGTCGATGGCGTAGCCTTCTGATTTGTGGATTCGTAGCGTAGATAGGGGTTTTGAGGCGGATGGGGGTAGAATTGAGCCAGGGTTATCGAATGTGGAGAGATGGGAGGTGACATCGTGGATGACGACTTGTGAGTTTTCGAGCATGGATGCGGTGATGGTTGTTGGAGGTTTCGAGTAGTCTCCTGAGGACGGGGGAATCTGATGAGCACGAATTCTGTTTGTTGTCGAGGTCAAGGGAATAGATTTTGACTCGAGAATTGGTTCTGAAGATTCGTCGTCCGATTCCTCATCGCTTTCCTCTTCGTCGTCCTCCCGCTCCATCCTGCTGAGCCCGCTCAGTTTGAGGATCATCAATTCGTTTTCCTTTGAACGAGGTCCTTCCGCTTGTGTTCCAGCTACGGCATATACAGTGGCAGGGTATGTTTTCCGGTTATCGCCCAAGCTGTCCTTTACTATATCGAATGACAGGCAGGGCCAGGGCGTGCTGAGTGTGTGAAGCATTTCGTAGGTAGAAGGGTCTGGTGACAATGTCTCTCCGGGAGCTAATTTCGTCCTTCCTGGCATATAAGCCTGTTTATCGACGTCCATCTCATCTGTTTGGAGTTTCTCATCAGCACACGAAGTCGAATGCTGGGCTTATCTACGATGAAACGGAGCTGCCCACCGCAATGCCGTTTTCTTAGTTCATGGGCAACCACATACCCCTTTGCTCCTCTGCCTCCCTCTCCGCATCCGGACGGCCATCAACACCAGCCTCTAGGATCTCATCTTCGCTCTCAAATTCGTCCTCGAACTCGTCTTCGAATTCCCCCACCTCATCAGGCGGGGCGTCGGCCACTGGGCGGTCACCCGCTTTCAATGGCGCGGACAGGTCGTCTGTCGCATCCGCACCGCGTTTCGACATTGTTGTGTATAGATGCCGACTGCAGTTAACCCCGTATTGTAAACGAGGATGTTCTTTGTGTGAATGTTGTTGGCGGGTTGTAGCTGCGCAGGCCAATCCTCCGATGTCTTTTTTATATGGTCGAACTTTTTTTTTTGGAGAGAGCAAGCGCGCTAGTCCGTTCTGGGAAGCCGAACCAGACGCCGAGGGTTGCCCTGTTCCAAGCCCCGTCGCAGCCCTTTTTGTTGACGACATCCCGCTTATAGCAGTACTAGTAACGAGAGTTGGTTGAGAGGAGATTGATGACCAGACTATTCCGTCGTTTTGAACTTTACAGAGCCCTTTCTTTTTCCAGCTTTGATTGCGTTATAGCACTGTTTTGGTTCGGGCATTGTCGCGTTTAATTAACCGCCGCTTGAGCGCGCCACGAGCTGTGTCCCAAGCTCCCTCATCCGAACTACTGTATATCCCCAGATTCCACATGCTGTTGTCCAGTGTCGGCCATCACTATCGTTAACATTTAAACTGAGGAGAAATCTGAAGCTGTCCAATTGGAAGCTGGATCTGCAGCATTCCAAGCGTGTTTATGACGATCTGCGAGCCCTTTGTTTGAACTTTTCAACCGTCCAACGTCATCGTTCACCGGCTGCGGTTTATGTCTTCACGACCGCGGCTGCTCAACAAATTACGCTCATTTAACTTGCTTTGATCGATACTGAAATTTGATCCTGGTCGTTTCGAAGATGGAGAACCCACCCATGGAGGCGGATCAGCTGCCTGTGGTTGAGCATCCAGTTCCTGTTGTCGAAGAGGCGCCTCCGGTTCCTGACCAGCTGCCCGAGCAGCTCCCTGAACAAACGGTCCAACCAGAGCAGGACATGCCAGTAGCCGCAGAAGAAGCAGTGACCAGCTCACCCTCCTATAATAACAATGGCTACAGCAACGGTCATCAAACAGACTACTCTTCGCATTCCGTCGACTACCCCGCCGCGAGCCAAACATTCTTACCGCAAGAAATCGAGTCGTCCTCTCCCCGGCTTAACTCTCCCACCATGTCCTTTCAGCAACCCTCTCAACCTACTCAGACAAGCTCGCGACCTAGCTCTGGACTATCGAGTTCAGGCGATCGGTATGGATACGCCCAGTCCCATCAGGACCAGAATCGAGACCAGAGACAACAACAGGCTTCTTCCCCAAGCAAGAATAGCGTTGTTATAAAAGTTGGGATGGTGGGCGATGCGCAGATAGGGAAGACAAGTCTCATGGTCAAATATGTTGAGGGAAGTTGGGATGAGGACTACATCCAGACACTCGGTAAGAGGATAACAGTATTGTTGACCATACTCTTCCGGTGGCATGGTTACTGATATACACTGTGTGACAGGAGTGAACTTCATGGAGAAAACAATCTCAATTCGAAATACCGAAATTACATTTTCAATTTGGGACTTGGGCGGACAGCGTGAATTCGTGAATATGCTACCTCTAGTGTGCAACGATGCGGTCGCAATATTATTCATGTTCGACCTGACGCGGAAGAGCACCCTGAATTCCATCAAGGAGTGGTACCGACAGGGCCGTGGATTCAATAAAACCGCCATCCCCTTCCTTATTGGCACCAAGTACGATCACTTCGTGAACTTTCCGCGGGAGGATCAGGAAGAAATATCGATACAAGTAAGCGAGCGACCATTTCCAATTGATCTTTCGACATTGTTTGTTTGCTAACAATTTTTAAAGGCCAAGCGCTTCGCCAAGGCCATGAGAGCCAGTTTGATTTTTAGCAGTACGAGTCACAGCATAAACGTTCAGAAGGTATGTCCACATCTTCCCCCCTTCTTCACTTCCGCACCTTAACTGCAAAACAATCACGTTAACAATTGGCCTACTAGATTTTCAAAATCGTGCTAAGCAAGGCATTTGATCTTAAATGCACAATTCCCGAAATCGAGAATATCGGAGAGCCGCTGTTGCTTTATCAGTCTGTCAATTGAACGGCCATCGTGGGCAGTTTTGGCGAGATGATGAGTTTTTGTGATGAGAAGAAATCTGTACGCTGGATGAGCCATGGTTTTCATGATGATAGTCCTCATTTTCCCTTTTGATTGGCGAGGTAGGCTGGAAGGCGAATTCGAAGGACGAGACGAGATGAGACAGCCCCCATGAGCGTATCGCTGTGAGCAATCACTTTTTATTTCGTGCCCCCGTATGAGGGCATCCTTGTTCTTTCTAATCTTCTTTTTTCTTATTCTTTTGGCATTGGGATGCGTTTGAGGCATTTGATTCTTCTTTTTCTTCATTCCCCATTTTCTTTTGTTCCTGTCCCCTTTTTTCCCTTTTCTTCCCTCCTAAATTCTATCTCCTGTCTTCCTAGTACTGCTTTTGACCCACCCTGTCCTGTCCTATCCTATTCTGACCATCTGCAAGAACCACCCTGTCGCTAGACCTCTCCTTTGTTATCTCTTATCCATATCAATGGTTTATTGAGCTTGCTCTGCAATTGGCGTCAAAAAGAGAAGAAATGGCGTTGCAGAGCAATTTTATACCAAACTCCGTTCCGACATTGCTCGTCCATCTCCAGGTAGTTATTCTTCCACTTCATTTTCGGGGATAGTGCGTCAACTTAGCATGGTAATCTTGTCTATACGTAGTTTTGTGTGTGCCGGTTTGATAGCTTTCGAAAAATTCCCGAGCAGCGAGGCTCTGCGGATATTATTGATAAAATTCTGCTTTTAAGTAGATAAATGGAACGCAAGCTTCATGGAGGCTACTAGGCCCGGGGGCCTTAATTTCTCGTATTTTCGCATAGTCTGATTCGACGGGCTTGATAGTTGTGGGATTTGCCGGTGATACGCAAAGTTATTTATTTTCGGGAAACTAGATCCAACGGCGTGTTTTCCCTATGACTCTCCAGCCAAATGTCATTTATGAATGTAATATAGTCTTGATGTCGGAATCCATGTTTATAGACTTTTCTCGCCTCAAGTGCAATCTAGAATTAAAATCCCGAACAAGATAGAGTGGGTTTCCGACGGTTGGATCCATGGCTCCAGGCCTTGTAGGAAGAAATAGCCTCCAACTATCCGAAACACTCCAAGCAGGGGCTTTCGGACGGGTTTGTTATCGATAACAGCCTTGGCTTGATCTCAAGAGCAAATTTGGTGAGAAATAGAATAGAAGAGATAGATAGACAGGCAGGCGGGGACAGGGATGGCTAGTCTGACTCACATCCGTTGACTGCCAATCCCCGTCCTGTTGGTTTCTTTTTTTTTTTCTGCTGTGGTCGTTTATAACTTTCCTATTAGTTACGCCGCATGTATTATTCCTTGCTTGGAGGTTGTAGGTTGGGGCCAACCCTGCTAAGAAAAAGCCGGGCTCCATTCCCCCGCCGGTGGACAACGGCTCCTCTAAAAATAACCCAGAGCACCACATTTATATCCATGATTGTCGATTGAGCCGCTCCACCAGGGATTGCAGGCTGCCAGGCTCAGGCTCAGGCTGTGGCCCTGTTCTGGGTGTGCGACTGGAGATTTTCATGATTATTTTCCCTCTGCGCAGCTGGCTCTGCCATCCGACATGGGGTAACAACTAACAACGAACAACAGGCCGGCGATCATGTCATCTTCCTTCCGGACACTAACAACTGCCACTTTTCAGCCTCGCTAGAGCCCTTTTCTCCTGTCTTAAAGGATTGATTCCTTGATTCCTTCGTTATTCTCGTCTTCCAGTTCTCTCGACGACACTCACGGGCGACACCTAGGGTTGGAAAAGTGACGGATTATCTTGGTTCTGTCATCCCTTCGCTGTTGCGCTTCATCCAACCCTTCACTATCACCAATTAGTTTCCCAACCCCAACTTTATAAAGCCATCATGGCCACGATTCAAGAAAGAATCGCGGCTCTAAACCAATCTCATGTGGGACGAGCACCGGCTGTTTCTCCTCCCATCGAAATCAAGCCAGATTTGCCTGGTCCCAGGCCTGCCATGAGCGACAGATACATACCGCCCGCCAGCAATACACGCGCTCCGCTGATCGCAGTCAGAGACCAAGAGATACTACCACCTCCTACAATTACCAGAACTGGCCAAAAGACCCCAAAGATTGCTACTCCTCTAGATAAGCCAAAGAAAGCACCACCGCCACTCCCAACGAGGAAGATCTCGGGGCAGCTATCGCCTGCACTGCCTCCGCGCAGATCGTCCGATTCTAGCAATCGCAGAAACTCGGGCGATTCATTTCTCTCCGCCACTTCTATATCCACAAATTCGACAGTTTCAGTAGGGAATGGCAAAGCGCCTTCTATAAAGTCGAACTCGTCGGAACAATCAACATCTCGCAAACTTGCCCCAGCATGGGGAGACAGTGCACTTCCGCCATTGCCCCCGAAGAGGAATGGGACTACAAATGGGAACCAGACTTTGAGACCACCCCCGTCTTTAGAAGCCCTCGATCCGCAGCGCAAGTCCTCGTCTAGCTCCGTTCGATCTCTACCACCAAAGTTGCCCCTCCGCTCAAATTCATCCAATGCTAATGGCGTGCCTGAAATCCCACCACGCAAATCTCCAAAGCAGGAGTTATATGACCCCCCTCAATTGCCCCAGCGCAAACTTCCCACGCCAGTACTGTCATCTAGTGACCTTGGGAAAATAAAGAAGTCTTCCTTTTCTAATCTGAGAAATGATCGTTCAATAAATCGCGAGCCAGCGTCCAATGGTTGCCAACATGACGGGAAAGCTAATGACTTACCTCCCCCTGTGCCGCTGGGCTCTCGCCCTGATCTGTCCAAGATACAGGCAACTAAACCACGTATGCCTGCATCGCCGCCTGCTACTACTAGTTCAACAACAGTGTGTATGGAATGCCGCGACTTTTCTGGGCCAGATAATCACGCAGCGCGGTTTCCCAGGCAGTCTCTTCCAACAACTGATCTTAGCTGGCTCGCCAATCAGCTCACTGCTCCATTCCCATCACATACAGATAAAGCACGTGCAATTTTTACTTGGCTTCACCATAATATTGGATATAACGTGGATGCATTCTTCAATAATAATATAAAGTCGTCAACCCCAGAAAGTACTGTCAGTTCCGGGGTGGCTGTTTGCGATGGTTATGCCTCCCTCTTTGAACGCTTGGCAACGCTTGCTGGACTAGAGGCTCGGAAGATCACAGGACATGGTAAAGGATACGGTTATGAACATCTTACTCCAGGCTCACCGCTACCTCCATTCGAAGGCAATCATGCCTGGAATGCAGTGCGTATCGATAATGGACACTGGAAGCTCATTGACGCCTGCTGGGGTGCTGGAGACGTCCAGGGCAAAGGCCTCCCGTACACTAAGAATTTCAAACCTCGCGATTTTACCATGCCCAATGATGAGTTTGGGATCAAACATTTCCCTACCAACCCGCGCGATTTCTACCGTGACGATGGCCGTCCCAGCATTTCCTGGGAAGAATACATCCTCATCAACCCGTCCATGCCAGACGGTGTTGAACCGCCTATCATATATACTGGTGTAACAAACCAGCACGCGATTGGCGAAAAATCACTGCAACCCCGCTCGAAAAAGGTCTCCATCTGCCAACCCGGCCCCTTACGTTTCCAATTCGGGCTCATCTGCGAGCACTGGACACTTGCACGCAGTAATATTCAGACGCCGTATCTATTCATCCTGTCGGCTAATGGAGTTGATGGACGCAATAATGAGTATATCCCCTTCCATTATGTCCGCGGCTCTGGTCCAGGTGGCGGAGGGGATCTGTGGTACGCTGATGTCCCCGATCCCCGTATCTTGGGTGCTCCAGGGCAGAAGCTTCACATATACTACGTGAGAAGCTTTGGCAATATGCAAGACACGCGAGGTCTTGGTTGGGAAGAGTTCCTCAGAGGTGTTGGCAGGGTGGCGATGGGATTTGGAGGGATTGCGGAGTGGGAGCTTGTATGACCAAGAAAAGTCTTTGTGTTGTTTTCGCTTTTACATGCGCCTTCGATTGTGTCCTTTTCGCTTCTTGGTTTCTTTCTGTTGCTGGCCCGTCAGAGTATCCTCTTCTGTTCTTTTCATGCGTCTAATATACCTCCCTGCGTCTCCTTTCTACTTTCCTCTACTCCCTTTTTACTCCTTCATTTCTCAAGGACGGGACATTCTCAGCATTCGCTTCTTTTTTTCTTTGCTTGGGTATAAATAATGTCATCAACTCACCCCCCCTTCAACGAGCGCCATTAGATTGGGTATAATTGAGCTTTTGAAATATAGCACGCGGAAAACCCGTTAAATATCCATCTATCATCCCATACCCATATCTCTTTGAATTCTTGACTGAATAAAGGCAACTATATGTGTGGCATGTTTAATTTAATTGAGCCCTTGTGTTAGAGTGTCCCTTATTTCTAGGCTTTGATTTGGCGAGTCATTGCTTGGGGCTTTAACTGAATCGCGGGGTCCCAGGTCATGTGGTTCATGCCGATAAGGTTATTTCGACCACGAAAATCTGTGCTATCCTTCATCAATATCAAGACAACACACAATAATAACAGCAGGTAAAATTCTGATTAGCTTGCTTTGCACTATGCTCTATCTCACAGCTATTACAATTGACTTCCCCTTACCGCAGAATATACCATTATCTAGCAGTATATTCAGTCGTTCCCAGACACTTCCATTGAACATGAGCAACAGCTAACAGAGCCTCCATTCCATCCCCTTCGTTTCAAACCACCCAAAATCATGCGCGAGTACAACCTCCACCACCTTCTCCCCTTCATCCAATTTTCTCACTCGCAGCATATGCTCACGAGCTGCCTCCTTATCAGCATGCGCACAGGCGAAATGCCCTTCCCTTTTGGGGTCCGGGTAGACCGCCAGCTCTCTCGCCCCCTTATAAACTCTGACATCGTGAGCAGTGTCACCTGCCAGATACATCCACTTCTCCGGTGCAACGCGCACTAGAAGATTTAGATGGCCAGCTAGATGGCCTGGGGCATCAATAATGAATACAGAGCCATCTCCAAAATAGTCCATCGCGGCGGGAAATGGACCCAGGGGCTGCCACTTCTGCATATTTTCGCTTGATGGAGGCTGTATCTGCCTTGATGATGAAGGTGATGATGATGGTGCTGGTGACGGAAGCTCAATGGTCTGCTCTTTAGGCAAAAGATTCGAATCAAAAATCGACTCCGGATCCGACGGATACGTATTCGGGCCACTTAGCAACGCATCTATTGCTCCGGGCCCAACAATGAATTTTGTCTTGGTGCCAAAGAACCTCGACGGGTCCCCAACATGATCGTAATGCAAATGCGAAAAGATCACTGCATCAATATCCTCCGTCGGGTCTACGTTGGCCTTTGCGAGACTGTCAAATACATCCTCATCGACGCTGATGGTTACGCGGGTGCGGATCCGTTCAGCCACTGGCGGAATGTAATTTTCTGCATCCTTGCGCAGGCCGAGGTCGAAGATTAGTCTCGCGTCTGTTGGTTTGTGCGTGAGTAGCCAGGACATCGAGGGACATATTAGCGTCTCGTCTGAGCCTTGGACGAAATGCTCGCCGCGCAGGTGGATGTGGCCGCCGGATAGGAGGGTTAGTTGTATAACCGCGTCGTTTGAGGCTGGTTTGTGGACCTGGGAGAATGATGCTGCGGACATGTTCGAGTGCTTGGTGTGGATTGATGGAATTAGGTTGAGCGGATATGCAAAAATCTGGTTTGAAGTTTGTCCATCTACTGTGAATTCATCGATGCAACTTTGGTCGAGCTATGGTGATTGAACTGAACTACTAATGTTCTATTTTTTGGAGAGGGTATTGCTCCGGGAAGTTATGACTCAACAGTTCCAAAACTAGCCTACCATCATCCACGCCATATTGCGGGGGAAGCTCCCCCACGCGGAAAGTCATACTCCGGCATGTTTTATCCGCTACGTGTCAAAGGTACCCCGATGCGGCGGGGTATCATGTTGACAGTCCTCGGTAATGAAGGTGTCGGCCTCCATGTTAATGGGATTTCCATGACTTTGTCTGTGTCATATTATGCAATGCAATCTACCCATAGTACGGTTGAGGAAAGGGCGCTTCTAACCCCCCTCGCTGTGCAGCTATGCGTTATTCAAGCTACAGTTACAAGTATATGGTAAAATAGTATTTATCAAACACCATCAAGCAAGATCGGTAACCTCCACAGCTTACCGGAATCCTGGGGAAAGCTGCCTCCATTCAGTGTGTGGGGTAACCGAACTAGCGGGAATCGCGTTGCGAAACTAAGGTCAAGACATCGCCTAGCCAGCCGAATGCTCGCTGTTTCTCATCTTTGGCAGTTTTATCTGGTGATTGAGAGCCCCAGCTGGCGCTAAATAGACACTAAGTATCCGTCAATACGGGGACTTACAGTCCGTGAAGCTTTGGAAACAGCTTCTAGTCGGGGAGCAGTGAGAATAAAAAGCTATGAATGAGCTTCTCGAGCCCCTTCGAAATGGCGAGTGTTCGTTATCATCGTGCTAACAGTTCTTCTGCAAGTATATGAATGCGGGCAAGTGTACACACGGTGCCTTTTTGGGGTTATAAAAAAGTAAGGAGCTATTCTCATCGCCCGTCGGATTTGGCTTTGGCCAAACTATCCGCAATATTTTGCAATGCAAAAGACATCATCAGTTGAGAAAGACGACCGTGTCGAGAATGTGGCTGAGAAAAAGCACGATGTGCAATTTTCGCCCGAACTCCACGAGTTCAACGAGCTTGCAACTCACTTTGGTGAGAAGCGTACCAAATCTCTTCTTCGCAGAGTCGACTTTCGTCTTATGCCGCCACTTGCTATTCTATATCTCGTAGCGTTTATCGATCGTGCCAATATTGGAAATGCAAAACTGCAAAACCTCGAAAGAGATCTCAATCTTTCGCCCCAACAATTTGCTTGGTAGGTTATCTTATTTTTGTGTGGAGGCCTAATCCGTGTCTTAGAATTGATGTAAGTGGAAGTTGTACTGACAGCTTGAAGGTGCTTGACAATCTTCTTCTTCCCATACTCTCTTTTCGAAGTCCCTAGCAATGTCATGCTGAAGATTCTGAAACCATCAATCTGGCTGACGTTCATCGTTTTTACCTGGGGCGTGATAATGACCGTTATGGGGTGAGTCGTGCGATCGACCATACATTCGTCCCTATGCATCGCTATTACTTATGATGCCATATTACTAGGCTTGTCCAGAACTATTCTGGCCTATTGGGGTGCCGCTTCTTTCTGGGTGTATTTGAGGCAGGCTTGTTTCCCGGGTGCGCCTTCATTACGACATGCTGGTATACGCGCTTCGAGGTTCAATATCGGGTTGCACTATTCTACACCGCTGCGTCTCTTTCTGGGGCATTTTCCGGGCTCTTGGCGTTTGCAATAGGAAACATGGAAGGTATCCGCGGTTACAGCGGCTGGAGGTATGCCGAAAGCCAATATGTATCTTTTCCCATATCAATTTGCAAGAGGAAATCTGACGACTCCAATGACAGATGGTTGTTCATCATTGAAGGCACTGGCACATGCGTTATCGCAACTATTTGCTACTTTCTCATCCCAGATAACCCTTCAACGAGCCGGTGGCTCACACGTGAGGAGCACGATTTTTAGAGCTCAGACTCCAATTTGATGGTCACCAGACCGGTCTCAAGGAGGGAAGTTTTCAATGGAAATATCTCCGGTAAGGGCTGGTTGATGCTAAGGTGTGGATGGGAACAGTAAGGGCGCAATTTGTATAATGCTACTTCCATTAGTAACAAAAAATTAATAACGACAGATCCAATTTGGCGCAATTTGCACATGCACATACTCCCTATCCTACGCTCTCCCGACCATGATAAATCTCCTTGGTTACAGCGCAGCAAATGCCCAACTCCTCACTATCCCAGTTTACGCTTGCGGTTGCATCATCTCAATAATCAACTCTCTGCTCTCTGACAGACTTCAAATGCGGGCCGCGTTTTTCATAGCCCCAATTGCTACGGTAATGGTTGGGCTCATAGTAGGCCTTGCAACACCACCTGAAACCCTACCAGGTGTCGTTTACTTTGCCTTCTTTCTCGTCTCAGCCGGCATCTTCTCCGCTATCCCTACGACTGTCTCATGGATTTCTAACAATCTTGCGGGCCAGTGGAAACGGGCTGTTGGGATGGGCCTTCAATTTACTGTAGGAAACCTGGTCGGTGGAACAGTAGGATCGAATATCTTCCTCAGCCGTGAAAAACCCAGGTATACGACTGCCTGGGCAGTGTTGTTTTCGTTCATTTCCTCTGCGTTTCTTTCAGCTTGGGCGCTTTTGTACTTGCTAAGGAAGTGGAATGCGCGTAAGGCTGTGCTTGTGGAACAGGCTGACAGAGAGGGGAGAGATTTGGATAGTGAGTGCAAGGATCTCGGGGATAAGAATCCGCATTTTCGGTATACGCTGTGATTTTGCGGCGGGAGTTGCCGCATCGATAATGTCATTGTAAATGTTGCAAGGCATACGCAAATCGACTGGTACCATATCTATATTCTTACTTCTTTTCTTTTAACCAAGAGTGCTTTAATTTACCCAGCCAAGCAGCAGAACAATAGAGAGAAGGTATACAAGCCCAGTCAAGACAATCCTGCTGCTTGACAATGTCAAGGTGTCGGTATTAACCAATGTTATTATACCTCGGCCTCGCTACTGTCAACAGCGAAATCCCTATTTCGTCATTGGCGCAATACCGTTCCTTTCTTCCTGTCTACCCCTGACGCTGGACGAAATTGACGTAACCTAGCACGTCAAACATTAAGCACATGCTCATCTATATCTCGACCAATATAGCATGTGGCTATATGACATAATAGGACACGGTCTTCCCACTCTCGATCTCCGATTAATATGCTGCCCCGTTCCAAGTGGCACAGGAATCCCAAACACAGTGTCAGCCTGACCCTCGTGGCATGTTACATGCATGCAACGCCGCTCGCACCCTTCAGAAACACTATTGTAAGGGTCACTTCAGAGGAGTGATTTGTTGCGCAACATTATGTGCACGCATCTGTTTGAGTTGGCGAGGATAGCCCTCAACAACAATGTGGAAATGGCTCTTATGATGTTTTCACAAGCCGCTGGACCCAGACTTTATTTCAGCAGAAACAACAACGACAAACACGATGATAATGATGGCAAATTATGAACTGACGCAGCATGGGAAAATATTGAATGGGTCGAGTCTCTCCTTCTTTCCGTTCTGGTCATCATCTGTCTGTCTTTCAATGCTGCCCAGCTTCGTTCACTTTAACATGTATGTTTTCTTCGCGAAATGGACTGAGCTTTCCTCTTTTCCTTCATTCTGGAACCGCCCTTCTATCACTAGACAACTTGTGTCGGTTTATTGAGATACCCTCCCCTCTCCATCGGTTCAGCATTGGTCAACGTGCCGGACTGGAAGCCCAGACACGCACACTTGATGGTTAGTGCTACCCTCGACATACACCTGTTCGCTCCATAACTAATACCAGCAGGAAAGACTATAGGCTTATGCAAATTCGCGACCAACTATGCCATCAACAAGGTCAACCCCGTAATCATGAAGGGGTACGGGGCATGGGGGGCATGGGATAATCACGGAGGGCTTCTGGGCCATGTCTGTATCAGAAGAAAACTGTCCAGTAAGTTCTAGGGATGAGGATGGCTTCTGAATAGCTTTCGTTGTGGGGATAGGATGAGTCGAGACGATATGAATCACTACTTCCTTGGTGCTGCTGGTGCTGAGTTTGAACCGGTGTCAAATGAGGATTGTATCAGATGGATCCGAGCGGCCCATAGATTGCAGGTCACAGAGACGCGCGCTCGTTGACCAAAATCACCGCATCGCTCGATGCACTAGATTCCTGATAGATCCATAACGTGCTGGGCTAGTGCACGAAAGCACGGTTAATACCTTTGCTTCCTTATAGCCAGTTACCCCTTACTCCGTTCAACGGGATAGAGTGTAATATCCTACTGGAAACATAACCTATGGATTGAGTTCCACGGCGTGATATCCCCCATCTGCTCCTACAGAGGATAGTTAGCGGTGGTACATGTACATGTACCTAAGTTCACTTGACAGTTTTAGTCAACCTCTTGGGAATATGAAATGATATTCTAACTTTCAATTTTTTTTTCCTTTTTTTTGGTGCAGCTTACTAGGCATGATCCAGTTCAGCTCAGACCATGGCAAAAACTTATATATATATTGCCCTAATTCGAATTGTAAGGGACAACAACACCATGACTCCCAGCTCGTTTTCCCTGTCAAGCAATGTCCCAATAAAGAGCGGAGGGGCTAAGGGGCTGAGGCCGACCGGGCTACCCATCCTCTCGCGGACCACTGAACAAACATTCTCAGTCGCCGTGTGACACCCAAATGATTGATTGGATTTTAAAATGTACCGTGAACTCAGTGTTTCACAGAGACCATACCAATACGACAAAACCATCAAATCAAGAAGCCACAGAACCATTATCTCAAAGGCCGGGAAAATAAAGAAGTCTAATGTACTTGTTCCCCCTGATTAGGGGGGAATAAATCGTAGGAAAGCAGATAGACATGGCGCGAAGACATGGACGAGGGAAATGGGCAAGAAATCATCCTAGAAGCGCCGCGGCTTGATCAGCGCCTTTTATCGGATAACCCTCTAGTCAACAACCAGGATGAACGGACGGCTACTTGCTTTAGCATCCGTGGTAGTACAGGTTTATCATACGATGGACACGCAGTTTTGTGCAATGCAGAATTCTCAGCCCAGGTTCCAAGAGTTCTCAACGGGGTTAAACATGCATAAGGCTGACAATGACAGCCAGGGAAGGAGATGTTTGTGTCACGTTTCCTTATTTATGTGTACAAGCTGGCCGTCGTCTCTCTTGACAGGGCAATGGAATGCTAGTTTTATATGGATCATGGCGTGCCCCTATTGCCGGGGTGGGTAACTAGGTACTTAAACGTGACGAACATTCTACGTTTTCGGATTTTTCGGGGTTGATTGGATTTGAGGCCGGAGCTTTATAGTCATATGATGCGGTACCTGATGATGCTTGATTTTTGTCAGAGGCCTTGTTGACCTAGTTGTTTCAGCCAGATTTCAATAAAATCCTGACAATCCACTCCGTACGCAGTATTATCGCTAGGATATTTGAAGATGTTGCCGATCAGTTATATAAATAGACACTGCCGAGCGGGGTCGAAACGAAAAAGGAGAGGGGAAATGCATCATGTTGGGTGACGAGCTCTTCACAGCAAGTTCGCTCAACAAGAGATGAACACCACCAATATTCCAAATGGTTCAGCAAATTTGAAATATGTGAAGTGCGTAACTGCAAAAGAGTTAAAGACTTACATTTTTGGGACTGGATTGGGACCATGGGGTATCATGTCTGTACATTTAGAAGAGCAAATAGTGCTCCTACTGAGGATACTGAAATAAGACATACCCATAAAGACAAAGATATATAGCAGTGCACGGGAGTAAGTTTTTTTCGGATGGGGTGCATTCATGCATGACGTTTGAAAATCGATACTTGGAGATGCAAAATGCCCATGCCTCTATGAGGCAAATATTGGTTATTGCCATGGGCGCATGGCTCGCCATAAACAGCTCCATGAACTCGGTTGTCCCTGTGACTATTTTAGCGCTGCAACCTGCGCAAGAAGTTCAGGACCAGAGATTCGGAAGGGAAGCGGCCGAGTATATCCCACTCACTAGTTGCCAGTAGTTGGGGGAAGAAATATACCTCTGTTAAAGCGTCGCATCCAGTTAACGCCACTTCTGTCAATGGCTGCGCGGGGTTGATCCCTCCCTATATCGGTGATTCCGCGACGCGCGCATATCCATGGTTTGATGGTTGGACGCTTGCCTACAAGCGATACAATATACTCGTTCCAAAACCCGCTTGCGGAAATTGAGAATAGTAAGAACAGCCCACAACTGTCCTCAGTGCTGCTTCGGATGGATAGAGTGTTTGTTCTTGTTAGCATTGTTAATCGGCGGTGAGAGATTGATAGGTAGGTATCTGGGTTTGCTTTGAGATTCAAACTTGTACAATAACTTCAACTGGGCTTAGTACATAACCCACTTTGGAATATTAGTGAGTCTTTTTGTGCTTGAAGCCGACAGCCGTAGCATTTGCTAGATCAAAGATTAATGGTCTGGCTCTGGTAGAATAAGAAGCGCAGCAATATCCCGCGCTGCCCGCCTGACAGGTTCTCGAATCCCGCAGCAGGATTTGCTTGTTGGCTAGCCAAACAAATTATCAGTTTCATGTGGTATCAGCAATAATAATGTGTTAGGCCCCCATGCCGCTGGGCATGTTGCCACAAACATCCCGGTCTTGGTTTCATTATTCTTATACTTTTTGTACTTGTCAGCTGAGATCCCGTGTCAAGTTACCGCGCTTCGAAAGATAATGCACGAATCAGAGCTCAATACGGATAGATTGATGATTTGAGAGTCGAAATGTAAAATGCGAAACATTTTCAAAGCAATTAGATAGCGGACGCCGAAAGCCAAACCTTTTTTCATTTTGAAGAGAGGAGACTTGATGTGAACATTTCTGCGATCGAAGTTTCGGTGGAGAATAAAACCGAGATAACGCTAAAGGATTCCCAAGCTGTCAGTTGATGTCAATACGGTCCGAACGCGGGCTGTTCTCCGACTGGCTTCAAGCTCCGTCATGTATTTGTTGCGTCATTATTGAGACCCTGCAATAATATGAAAAATACATAGGAAGACAGACGTTGAACGCTGCACGTAAAAATTCAAAATTCTGTACACTACTGCACAGGAACGCTCCATTCCAAATGGGGTCAAGTCCAAGGAGACCCCAGATTGTGCTGGACTGCTGCCACTGGTGTCCGTTAACTCTTGAGTTAGGCAAGCTCCACAGACTCCGCCCCGAGAATGCTTGGGTCCGCCAGACAAGTCGATGCCCTGAACCGTCCAGTGAGCATGCGCGTAGAGGTCCGCTTCCGAGAGACTTCGTCCAATATTCATCTTCGGCCAATAATGTCCCGGCCCTTTCCAGGCCGTCAAAACATCAGCAGGTCACCGTGACAGCACTAATACACCTAAACCTTGCAATGCTTGTGGAGGACAATGAGTGCCAACCCCCAGAGCCTTTTTGGTGGCGTACTAGTACCAACCACACGCCGTCCTCATTATTACCGTCCTCGGCAAAGTCTAGCATGGTTAAAACATTTTCAGGGTCTGGGATGATTTAATTTATGAGTGCGACCAGTCGACATGCTAGCCAAACAAGAGAGGAAAAGCAGCAATAGCACGAGGGAAAGGAGGAGCATGGAAACCATGGCTGCCGAAAAGATAAAAATTGAATTCCGAACTGCAACCAGATGGCATCCTCATGATTTATCAGACTTGTTGCTGCTGTCCCTCAAGTCAGCGTTGCAACAAACAACGCTGCAGCAGCGCGGTGGCGTCGGTAAGCGGCGGAGAATAACGTGGACGTCTCATTATTTTTCACATGACATGGGGAAAGCTATTACTGACATGCAGGGAGTGAGGCACCAGAACAAGCTAAGACGGAGGCAGTCGATGAGAGGCACTGCTGGTCGTGGCAGCTAGCCTGTAAAAGGTTTAAGAACCAGCGATCCAAATAGAAGTTTGACCCGCGAATCCTGGCATCGCATAACAATCCCGGTGAAATAATGCTGGAGAAGAAGCTGGGGCGATATCTGTCGATTGATTGGGTGGAGGACATGACAGTAATACGGCGAGATCTGTGCTCATTTGAGTCTCGCACTCTCACCCGTCCCCGCACTTTCCTGAGTCTTTCGTATATAAAGTGCGCGCGTCTCCCCTTAGCTCTGTTCCGCTTTCTTCTTGGCCCTTTCTTCTTCTTTCCGTTCTTTTGGGGCTTTTTTCTCAGTTCATCATACCTCAAAGGCCTAGATTGGGAAGCAAATCACACAGGCAGAAAAAGATAACCCTTGCGGGGGAGAATTAAACATCATGTCGCTGGCTGGGAATATCTATCTTATTTCCGCCGTGGCGGTGATTGGGGGTGGTCTGTTTGGTTTTGACATCTCGTCTATGTCTGCTATTATCGGCACAAAAAACTATCTTTGCTATTTCCATCAGGGTCCTGCTCCGCTTACAGAAGACGATTGCAAGGGTCCAAAGCCAGATGTTCAAGGCGGTATCACAGCCTCCATGGCTGGGGGTTCATGGCTTGGAGCTCTTGTATCGGGCTTCTTGTCTGATATCTTCGGTCGTAAAACATCCATTATGATTGGCGCACTCATTTGGTATGCGAGTATTCTTTTCTTTGTATCTTAGTATCATCACATCTCATTGTTCTTGTTGCAAATTGCTTGCACATATTAGACATAAACTGTAACTTTCATCTGACCATGCACTAGGATTGTCGGTTCCGTGATCACTTGTGCAGCTCAGAATATCGCCATGTTGATCGTTGGCCGTATTATCAACGGTTTCAGTGTCGGTATCTGTTCCGCTCAGGTCCCCGTATACATCGCAGAACTCGCCCCTCCGTCTAAACGTGGCCGTCTCATCGGTGCACAACAATGGGCCATCACATGGGGAATTATGATTATGTTTTAGTAAGTCTCCCTTTATGTCAAATTCCTTACTTCCGCCGCAATACTAACAAGACAATAGCATCTCCTATGGATCCAGCAAAGTTGAAGGACCAGCCGGTTTCCGCATTGCCTGGGGTCTGCAAATGATTCCAGCTATATTACTCTTCTTTGGTCTCATGCCTCTGCCCGAATCGCCACGCTGGCTTGCTCGTAAAGACCGTTGGGAAGACTGCCTTGCGGTGTTAACTCTGGTACACGGCAAAGGCGACCCGAACTCCCCGTTCGTCCAACGTGAATACGAGGAGATTAAGGAAATGTGCGAATTTGAACGACGAAATGCCGATGTGACCTACCTTGAACTGCTGAAGCCCAACATGATCAACCGTACACATGTTGGTGTATTTACTCAGATTTGGAGTCAGCTAACCGGCATGAACGTCATGATGTATTATATCACGTGAGTCAATTCCCCTTTCTCCTCCTTTATTCGGCCGTGGTTCTGTTGCGATTGTGCTTCGGCTAAAGCTTTTTCTTTAGATATGTTTTTGGAATGGCCGGCCTCACAGAAGACACATTGATGATTTCGAGTTCTATCCAATACGTCATCAACGTAGTTATGACGGTTCCTGCGCTCTTGTGGGTGGACCGCTGGGGTCGCCGTATGCCCCTCTTAATCGGAGCCTTCTTCATGATGCTTTGGCTTTTCATCAATGCTGGACTTCTGGCGTCTAAAGGCAGTCCCGCTCCTGAAAACCGGCCCATCGAAGCTCAGTCGTGGGAAATTAGCGGCCCGCCCAGCAAGGCTGTGATTGCTTGCACCTATCTGTTTGTCGCCTCCTTTGCTTGCACCTGGGGACCCGTTTCGTGGATATATCCGCCAGAACTCTTCCCCCTACGCGTTCGTGGAAAGGCTGTTGCCCTTGCGACTTCATCTAACTGGGCTTTCAACTTTGCCCTCGGTTATTTCGTTCCCCCAGCCTTTGTCAACATCCAGTGGAAGACATATATTTTGTTCGCCGTTTTCTGTGCTGCCATGTTTATCCACGTCTTTTTCATGTTCCCTGAGACATCCGGCAAGACTCTGGAGGAAGTTGAGGGAATTTTCACAGATCCAGATGGCATCAAGTATATCGGTGTGCCTGCTTGGAAAACACGTGTCGATTTTAGGCGCGCAGCATTGCTTGAGCAGACTGGCCTCAAGGACGAGGAGAAGATGGAGCCTGTTCATGAAGCACCTGCAAACAAGGAATAAGTTTGCAGACTCAATGGTTTTTTGGTGGAAGCAATTCAGCAAGTGGACACGGTCCATCCCCGATTGTTGTTTGTCATTTTTTTTTATCTCCTAATATATCCCCCCCAACGCGTTATGACAGTATTTATTCCCCTCTGCGCTAGAAATGTTCAATATGGATTGCCAGGAATTATCGGATAAGTGCTCTATTCCCAAGGATCTCAACTCGCAAGTAGGTTCTTCTCATGGCCATCAGCCTGCAAGGGGTGAGTGAGCATGAGGAAAAGATAGCACAATGCAATCGATAGTAGTATATATCCACTCACATCGAATTCTCTTCCCTTCTTTTAACTCATGGCCATTTCAGTGAGTACTACACTGTATATGATTAATTGAAGGTATATAAATATGAGGCAACATGTTGTTTCTTGCTCCTGCTATAAGGCGAACAGGTAGAGACAGACGTCTTGCACTGGGGGTGGAAGAGCACAAGACCTCTGAGTTGCTATGACAAGAGGCATCATGTTAATGTACTTCATGACAAAAAGATGATAATAACAATGCAAGCTGAAATATTTATTATTTTCACGATGTTCTATGGGCATTGTGAGCAAGATTAGGCTTAGCTGGGGATAGCAAACTTCGCTTTTGAGGCTGCGGGGAAACGTTGTTCCCTCTATCCAACTTTTCCACACGAGAAAAAGCGAGAGAAAGCATTCCATTACCAACTGTCCCCTGAAAACAACGACCGTCAATATTAGCGATAATACTCAATATCATGACTATCACCAGATATAATGATGCGTTTGCATTGGGTTTGAACATTCCATACTAGTAGCTGCTGCGCACCAACCGACTTCAGTTGAATTTAGCTAACCCCGTGTACAGATAGATAGTACAGTAGGCACCAAAGGCCATAGTTTGATAAAGAGGAGGAGCTGCTCTAACATTCAAAATATGGTATAGAGTAATCGAAAGATATCTGAATTAACAACAGGTCACACGGTTTCTTCCCTTGAAGGCTTCCCCTGCCATACCGCCATTTTCAGCGCGAGTGGCTTCCTGGAGATCGTTCCATGCTCCTTTACACTGCAGCTAGCAAACAATCAAAAAGCTACGTCCCTTTTCTTTTGGGAATCCGGGTGTTGTCCGCTACTGGTTCTTCTAGAGGCTGTACGCTGGCACGATTACACAACCTCTTTTGCTGGCCCTGCTTGATATCAGGACTTCAAATCGCTCGCGGACAATTGACGAAGAAGCTCAATACTATCACCGCTTTGACGGTTGAGACCTTTTCAGGTTCCGTATAGTTCTTCTCGTCAAGACCATACATGAAAATGAGGCCTCTAAAATGGCGTCACACCACACAGGAAGAGCTTGACATATCACGATGTCACGATGATTCGAAAGGCGATGTATAGAGTCACGCCGTCTGACATATATGAGATAAATTGTGGGGACCTCAACTGGCGCGCACATGGTGCAACTATTTTGAGATTAAATTCCATTTTTGATACGCCGTCTCTGTGTTGACCGGGTCAAATCCTTACTGGCGATTTATCTCACATGCTTCTTTTCACAATGTTCTAACAAAACGTCCGTTTGAGATATTCTTCAATGGCAACATCAACAAATCCCCTGCCAGACGTTCATAGAGGTCGGCTTAATTTTAAGGGTTTCCTTTCGCCTACCTCCGCGGCGGCAAAGAGAAAGTAGGGGATTGAGATGGAAACAAGCCTGGGAAAGACTATTTCAAGTTTAACTTTCAATAGCTCAGTTCTGACATGTGTTTTTTCTACGTTCTCTGCCAACAACTAACCCTGATAGATTGCCTCCGTACTCTACATGGGACACGGTGTGGGTTACATACTACTACGTGCTCGAAGCAACTTGAAAACGGCACAATTTAGTGATACTATTTTCAAAGGTATAATGTTCACATGAAATATATTGCTAAGAATAAAAAGATGGGGGCGAGGCCAAAGCAGAATGAATCAAGTTGTATACCTGGATCCCGGCACTGATAACCAACTGTTTCTCTGCACAGATGCTCCTTATGGGGCCGTAACTCGCTAGCTAACACTAAACTTAGAATCTGAAGCCTGCAGCCGCTAACGATCAGCATATACTAACCTGTTTATTGGATGGAATTGTAGTTAAAGCCCCGCTGACATTCTACATAGGTCGAAGATATCATCACTGCTGCATCATACGTAGGATCTACTACGATCGGGAGAACGAGCCAATGGAACTTTTGAGTAGATGCATTCTTGTCTGATTATTTCTGCCATGGCAAAGCTCGATTTGTTATTAGCTGATCGCCGATATAGTATCCTTGGCTTGTGTCAGAAGGATGTTTGCTTGTAAATACTTTTACGGCGGACGATAACGACAAAAGTATCAAATGGATTTTTACGCGTTTGGTCATTGTAAATTACCGGTTTTCTAAACAGGACACGCGCCAATAGAAATTAGTATAGAAATTAGTCATCAAAGGAAAAAGTTTATTTTTAGAATCTAGATAGAAGCTACTCCTTCCGCCCAGGATAGCAATAGCCAGTCATTATTTCACGAAGACGCTGCAGGATTTTCATATCCTTATGTTGAATGGTAACACGCTTTGCGTGTATAGCCAGCAGATTCGTCACTGAAATGGATTAGTATGATGACTGGTATAATAATGATTAGATTGATTACTTACTTGTAAATTCAGTTGTT